>JAABOM020079072.1:0-77558 GCA_011800125.2 Solanum clarkiae | reverse complement strand
TAAAATAAAATGTTAAAGAAATATGTATATGGAGTCATAATACTCTCAACTCCTCTATTACCACCAATGGGATCACATGGAAGAACATTCCCATATTTTTTAGCCTTATATATTTGGTATGAAGCTTTGACAATCAAACTTGCAAGAATTCTTCTCAATCTCTTGAATTCTCGCTCCTTTTCTTTCCTCTTTAGTGATAGTACTTGTTAAAATTTTGAAAAGACTTAGGAAGGGAGATTAAAACTATTTTTACACTCAAAATGACCCATTTATATCGTATTTTATGTTTAGGAGGGTTGGAAAAATTTGAAATGCCCCTCATGAAATTGAAAAAAAACTTCGCGTTGGGGAGGCCTAGTCCGTGATAGAGACTGGGTGTATTTTTGTGGGTTTTCGCCAATTATTTTCCAGTCGACTTCTGTAATCCCTTAAAAATTATTGGGACTGAGTCTAAATATATGTCTGTGGTAGGTCCACATCACGGGCTTGTCATATATTTATTCTGGAATTGCATTTCGCATCGAAAAATTATCTCTTGATCCGGTTTCTCTAAAAATCAACCAAGATCATTTCCCCACTAAATTTTTCATGATGATCTCATTTTTGGCGTGGATTTGCCATCGGTTTTTAGGAAGATGCGTTCTGCGCACATTTCTCATCTGGGGGTATTTAGATAATTTCACCAAGTATTACAATCTCCCACTTTCATTATGGGATCTCAATGTTTTGAGCTACTCCACATGGCCTTTGATGTTAAACTTTGACTTGTTTGAAGTTCGGGCATTTAGAAACAAACTCTGCGATGTCTTTTTTCATCCCTATCCATTAAGACTTCTCTCCAGTCATGGTACCCCTTGGTTGATCCCGGAATGATAGAATATCTAGAGTTATGGGCTTCTGTCGTAATCCTCTCTCGAATACTATAAATACCTAGAACACATAATCTGCCTTCGTATCTTAATACTCCATCTCCTCATTCGGAGAAATCCATTACTTTCTGCTTATGCATATCTACCTTCAATTGTAGTAAGATAGGGTGTTTGTGTTGCTTCTCCTTCACCTCCACTATTTGAGATGATGACGACCTATTGTTAACAAAAATGCCACCTTCACCAGATTTATCTAGTCGAACTCTTTATTGTATCAGCCTGTGAACCTCTTTAGTTAGCTCTTTCTTCTTTTCCTCCACATGAGCGGTGCTTCCAACAGAAAATCTGCTGAGAGCATCTACAACTACGTTACCTTTACTTAGCTTTACTTGGTGGTAGAAGATGCTCATGTCATAGTCTTTGAGCAACACAATCCATCTTCTCTATCTCAAATTATGCTCCTTCTAGATGAAGAAATATTGTAGGCTCTTATGGTCTATAAATAGATCAACATGTGTTACATACAAGTAATTATCCAGATCCAAGCCTAGGGCCTAAACGTGACCGGCGAATGGAGAACTCGAAAGAACCCCAAACAAGCCTCGTAGCATATCATTATACATCCTTGGTCGCGAAAGCAATGTAAAATGACATATGAAACATAAATAAGGGGAAATGCAACTAAGGGAAAGCTTGCATAACAACTACATCAAGAGACAAAAGATTCAAGGCTCGTAGCTTAAATACATAACACGTCCAGCAACACCTCTACTACATAGATAGAGCGGGGGCCAAGACAAAGCAACCGGGCTCACCCTAATAGTCAAAATTGAACATAAAGAAGAGTATCTCAATACAAAATAAGAGAAAAATAGACTAAGATCCTCGAAGTGGAGGACTCACAAACTAGATTGAGTGGTATGGACTATCCATGTGGAGGAGAAGGATGATCAACTTGGGCTCTGGTTCTTACATAGTGATATCATGTATGCAAGAGTATGCATTTGTACGTTTGAATGTACTTAGTATGTATGAGGCAATGCAATAAGAGATAGGCATCATAACAAAAATGCATAAAAATAGGCAATAGGCATAATATAACAATATGACATGTATGATCAATGCATACGTAAAACATGCTTAAGTAACTCTGACTTATATAGGATATTATATGTGTAGAATAGACCAAGCTAGATTCCTAAAGTATAAACCCCTTGTTTGGTTGATGATGATCTCACCCTATCACCCTGGTGGTGTGGTACAAACCCCTCAAGTGGTTGATGATAATTACACCTTATCACCCTCGTGGCAAAAGTACAAACCCCTCACATGGTTTGATTAGTACAAACCCCCACCTCGGTTGTCCGGGCTCTTAGTCCCCCAGATTGGGCATGGTCTAATGCAACACTTTATATATAGTATATTATATAAATAATCTCCTTTAAGCATTATAACATCATTCATATCATATCTCATCCTTTGGACCTTTAGTTCCACAAGAAACCCTAGCCGGACATTTTATCAATCACTTGGCGGGTGTGTAATGGGGGTATAAGATTATGCAATTTAGAGATCAAATCATGCAATAAATTCCATTATAAAACCATCAATCAACACCTTGGAACACCCCCAAGCCATACAAATCAAAACCTCTCATCTAAACTCACATTAGATCCAAGATTTGTAGATCAAAACAAAGCAAAACAATTATACTTTCATGAACTCTAATCGTTATGCCGTAAATTTCATAATATACAAAACCCACATATAAAATCAACTTTAAGTCATGCAAATTGAGTAAAAAGGAGATTAGGGCACCATGGACGGAAAGACCCGATGGCTAAAACATATATACCTTAGCTTAGGGGAAGCTCTTGATGAAGATTGGAAATCGAGGCTTACAGCTTGAAGGAAATCATTAGTTCTGGATCAGGGTTTTGAGACTTGAATTTTGGAATGAAAATATGGCTAAGTGCTATAGTGAGTATTGGGAAATGTTTTGGGTGATATAAGAGTGAAATATGACTAAGTATAGGTGAAAACACAGTTGGAAAAACTTAGGCCCAAGACTTTAAATCTTGGATGGAGACAACAAAACTGGGCAAAATTAATACTACTCCACGACAGAGGCGAGTCGCGGAGCTGTCGCGGAGCGCCTCTATAAATTGAAATTTTTGAAAAATCAAATTTTGCTATAGTTGCTCTAAATATGGGGTCATCTCGCCCTAATTTTGACCTCCTGAATAAGAATATGAAGTCGGATTTTTGAAATAACCAATGGATTTTGGGATATATGGAAATTAAAGTTCCAGGCATTCCGAGGCACATTTTTGGGCACTTTTTGGGGTCGTTTCAATATATCCCCCTTGGGAACATTCGTCCCCAAACGTAAAAGAGACATACAAGACAAGAGTGATCATAAACAAGTTAGCCCCAACAAGAACGAAATATTGCATTTGAGACACCATTTTCAAATTTCAACATATGTGTAAAATCATCATAAGTTTACCAACTTAAACACAAATGCATATAAACGACATAGGGGCTGAAACATAATACTTTAAATGACGTGAAGAACTTTGTCACCATCTAAGGCTTGATTAGAGTGAATGAGGTACGAATATCAATCCCATAAGACCACTTGGCTTCCTTAGAGACACCTTTGACTTGATGATCCCTACAAGAGGGCCTTAATGGATATCATATCCTCATTAACCAACTTCTCCATTCATCTATCCAACACCTCCACTGGGACCTTCCCCTTAGCCAACTTGTCCTCTATATCACCGATGATTTCAAAGAGTGCTATAGAACTAGAGTCACCAGTATATCCTATCCGCTTAGAAGCATGAAGAACCGGATGAACCATACCTACATCCATAGGCAAATCCCCAAACTTATGTGACCTTACCAACCTCCCTCTATACTCTATAAGGACTCACAATCCTCAACTCACTTGTCAATCTTAAATACACCTAACCCTCTTGGTATCATAACCACCATCTCCCCCTTGGGAGACAACCTACACTCTATCATTCTCTCACCCAAAACTTCCTACTCTAGTAAGGCGAAACCAAGGCCTTGCTTAAACTAGACCTCTCTAACCAAAGAAAAATTAGAACCACCAGGGACACTACACTACCATTCTCAACTTCCTTCAACCTAACTTCCAAACCAACCTATTGATGGACCCCACTAGTCCCCTCTTTATCACCATTACCACAATGCTAGGCTATCCCTAGGTATCGTACTTCGAGCGTCAACCACATCACTAGCCTCAATGGGGAACCTAATGCACACTTATATCATAATCCTTAAGGAGTTCTAACCACATTCTTGTTACTCACAACTCATAACTATCATAATAAGCAAACAACCTTTCATCTTTCAAGACTTGCAACATTACCCCCAAATGATTCACAAGCTCTAAACAAATCAATAAGTCATCACTAAAGGTCACCAAAACCATATCATGGCAGGGTTTTAAGACCCTATTCTAGGGACCCAATAGACACAACTGGTGCATAAGTCAACAAACAACTTGCCCAACATTGAAAATGATCATTCCTAGCTCTAAGGGACACTTTGGGATATCACCTACCCTCCTTCACAGTTGAGAAAAAAACCCGAACCCTAAATCAACCTTAGAGAAGTGACTAACCCATTGTAGTTGACCTAATAGATCAACCATCCCACAAGAATACTTATAATATGCATACACATACATTTGAAGAGGCAATAGTCATTTTCATAATCATTTCAATGCATAATTGGGCTTAAATGCCAAACACCATTCATAATAATTCATACCGTGTAAGAACCCAAATTGTTCAAAGAGCCAAAATCAAAGATATATATGTGATCACAATATAGTCATAACCAACCTTTTAGCAAAATCATACCATAAAATAAAATTGGCTTAACCCTAACATAATTTCTTAGAATATTCCATGTACCTAAATGCACATGCCATGAACAATGAGAGAATGACATGGGTAATTAAGAATAAATCTAAATCAACATTTACAATATTGAATTGAAGTGAAATCATAATTAAATCCATATTTAAATCCATAGTGTAATCACCTATGCCTAAATAATTCAACAAGGGGACATGCATATTTATAATTTCATAAACCCCAAAGTAAATAATCATATAATGGTCTAAGTCATAGTAAAAACGTCAAATAAACACTACCCATGCATTAATAGAATTTTAGGAATCATAATACTCAAACATCAAATTAAAGTAAGCAAAATCCGTGTAGGTTTTCTTGAAAAATAATTTTGGGTCTTCTTGATTGGAAGGAATCAAGGATCAACCCGCATACACATGAATCTTACTAGCACCAAGGAATAACACAAGAAATAGCAACTCCCGGACCTATCAAATCCCCCTACTCAAAATGTCAGTCACATCATAGCCTTACTTAGGGTCAACCAAGTCATAGGAGCAACAATAGAAGAGAACTTACTCACAATCTCCGGTAATAGCCCATTAAACCCAAGAGGCTCCTAATATCCGATGAAGTCAAAGCTCTAGGCTAATTTCTAATCACCTTCGTCTTACTAAGGTCAAACTTAATACCATTACTCGACACCACACAACCTAGGAACACAACTTCTTACCACTAAAATTCCCATCTCTCCTACTTAGCACCCAACCTTCTTCTTTAGACTTGTAGTACTACCCTCAAACGACTCACATGCATTACCTTATTAGGGTATGAACCATATTATCATTAGTAAAACCACCATAAACCTATTAGAGCTGGGACTAAAAATATTACTCATGAGACTTATAGGCATAACTGGTGTACTAGTCAAACCAAAGGACACTACCCGAAAATTCAAAATATTAGAAAGGACATTCAAAACCTCATCTACCACCAACAATAATTCTATAGACAAAACAACTTAGGTTCAACACCACTATTTCTCACAAGATGACAAATGCAACCCCTTAGAGACCCAACTGTACCTTAAGACAAGAAATGGACCTACCTCACTTGCTACCACTTAACAACCTCTCACTCAAAGATGGGCTCATTAAGGATTTGGGATCTAGCTCTATGAGTCCTACCATCAATAAAGATACTACATGCATGTAGCCATTGCACTTCTATAATGTCATCCAAATCCACCATGCTAACTCCAACAAACCACAAAGCAATACCTAACAATATACAAACCCGGAACAACACCTATAAACCTCCTAGCAACAAAATACCAAACAAAAAGATAGACACCAGAGATCCACACAACACCGTGGGAACACAAGAAGCTCCATTAGCAATCAAAAGAATGGAGAAGAAATAGTGGCACACCGAGCTTAACAATACATGCACAACAAAACCAAGAAAACTTCAACTTACCGGTAATAGTAGCGGGTATCTCATCCCCTCCTTGAGTCACTTGATCAACACGACTACCTTGATCTAAAGGTCGATCACCCTTACGCTTCCTTCAAATATACGGACAATCCATTAGCTTGTGACCCACTTTACCACATTAATAACAAGCATTGGTCTTCCTCAAGCATGGGCCACCATGATACTTCCTACACCTTTGACCCTTGGGGTTACTCATCCCACCATCACCTACTTTACCCTTATTGCGTTTATGAGGGCAATCCTTCCTCTTACGTCCCATTTCGCCACATCAAAACAAGTATTGATGCCCTTGAAATATGCGCCCTTATGAACCCTATCACATGTTGGACACATAGCATCACCTCTATACTTGAGACTTTGGAACTTTCCTTCAATACGAGCCCTCTTGACCTCATTACCTCCCCTCTCACCACTCGAAGTCTCGGACGCACCTACTTGTTGACCGAGGTGATTTGCTAAATTTGCCGCCGCTTTGGACACTTTCCATTGAGTCTCGCAAATCTTCACATACGACATACCACCACCTTGAGTATCTTGAGACATATCCTGAAATGTAACGATTTTTGGTTAGTCATAAGTCCTAGGAGATCTAACTCTATCGCACGACATAGATCATGAAGAAGTGAAATATTTCCTAAAACGTTTGATATCCTCCTACTCAAAATTGTGGTGCACAACACAACCATGAAAAGGAATCTAATCAACGTGGTATGTTGGACTCCTAGGACCTATGAACCTAGTACCTGATACAAAGTTTGTCACGACCCAAGCCTAGGACCTACATGTGACCGGTGAATAGGGAACCCGAAGGAATCCCAAACAAGACTCGTAGCATATCATTACACATTCTTAGTCACGGAAGCAATGTAAAATGACATATGAAACATAAACAAGGGGAAATAGGACCAAGGGAAAACTTGCATAACAACAACATCAAGAGACAAAAAAGTCAAGGCTCGTAGAATAGATACATAATACATCTAACAACATCTCTACAACATAGATAGAGTGGGGGCCAAGTGAAAGCAACCGGGCTTAACCTCATTGTCAAAATAGAACATAAAGAAAAGTATCTCAATATATAATAAGAGAAAGATAGACTAAAGTACCCGAAGTAGAGGACTAACCAACTAGCCTGAGTGGTACTGACTAGCCACGTGGAGGAGAATAATGATCAACTTGGGCTCCAGTTCTTACATGGTGATATCACATTGGCAAGAGTATGCGTTAGAATGTTTGAATGTAATAGGTATGTAGTATACAATGCAACAAGAGATAGGAATCATAATGAAAAGGTACAACAATAGGTAATAGGCATAATATAATAATATGACATGTATAACCAATGCATAAGTAAAACATGCTTAAGTAACTCATGCTCATATAGGATATCATATTTGTAGAATAGACCAAACTAGATTTCCAAAGTGTAAACCCCTTAGTCGGTTGATGATGATCTCACCCCATCACCCTGGTGGTGTAATAAAAAACCCCTTACATGGTTGATGATAATTGCACCTTATCACCTTAGTGGCAAAGTACAAACCCCTCACATAGTTTGACGAGTACAAACCCCCACTTCGGTTGATGAGTACAAACCCCACCTCAGTTGATGATGATCTCACCCCATCACTCTAGTGGTGTGGTACAAACCCCTCACATGGTTGATGATAATCGTACTTTATCACCCAGGTGGTGAAGTACTAACTCTTAACATGGTTTGATGAGTACAAACCCCCACCTCGGTTGTCTGTGTTCTTAGCCCCCATATTGGGCATGGTCTAATGAAACACTTTATATAGAGTATATATACATAAGATCCTTTTAACATTATAACATCATTCATATCATATCTCATGCTTTAGACCTTCAATTCCATAAGAAAACCTAGCCGGACATTTTATCAATCACTTGGCGGGTGTGTAGTGGGGGTACAAGACTATGCAACTTAGTGATGAAAGCATGCAAGAAATTCTACTTTATAATGATCAATTATCACCTTGCAACACTCTCAATCCATATACATCAAAACCCCTCATCAAATTTTACATTAGATCCATGATTTGTAGCTGAAAACATAGTAGAACAACCATACTTTTATGAACTCAAATCACTGTACGGTAAATTTTTTAATATACAAAACCCACATGTAAAATCAACTTTTAATCATGTAAATTGAGTAAAAAGGAGATTAGGGCACCATGGGTGGGAAGACCCGATGACTAAAACCTACATACCTTAGTTTTAGGGAAGCTGTCGAGGAAAATTGGAAATGAAATCTTGAAGGAAATTCTTAGTTTTGGATGAGGGTTTTGAGACTTGAATTGTGGAGTGAAAATATGGCTGTGTTTTGGTGAGTATTGGGAAATATTTTGGGTGATATGAGGGTGAAATATAACTAAGTATAGGTAAAAACACGTTTGGGAACACTTAGTCTCAAGACTTAAAAGTCTTGGATCGAGACAACAAAACTGGGAAAAATTAAACTGCTCCGGGACAGAGGCGCATGCCGGAGCTGTCACGGACCGCCTTTGGAATTGTAATTTTGGAAAAATCAAATTTTGCTACAGTTGCTCCAAAATCAGGGTTAGTCCCTTTTCCCCCTAATTTGGACCCCCTGAACAAGAATATGAAGTCAGATTTTTGAAATAATAAACATATATTGAGATATATGGAAATTAAAATTTGAAGCATTTTGAGGCACATTTTTGGGCACTTTTTGGGGTCGTTTCAGTAATGGTGCCATAACATGAGAGCAAATACCACTGCTTCCAATTCCAAGTCATGTGTGGGATAATTTCTCTCATTCATCTTAAGTTTCATAGAAGCATAAGCAACAACTTTACCCTTCTTCATTAATACACATCCCAATCCCACTATCGAGGCATCACAATAAATGATGATTCCAACAGTCCCTTAGGCCAAGGTCAACAAATAGGTAGTAGTCAACCTTGTTTTCAACTGTTGGAAACTCTTGTCATGCTCATTGGACCACTAAAACATGATCTTCTTTTGAGTCAGTCTAGTCAAAGGTTCAGATATAGAAGAGAACCCATCAACAAATTAGCAGTAGTAACTATCCAAACCCAGAAGACTTTTTATGTTAGTTGGAGAGGTTGGTTTAAGTTAGGTCCTAACTGCCACAATCTTTTGAGTGTCCATGCATATACCATTACCCAAAATTGTATGTCCTAGGAGTGCCATAGGTTTTAGTCAAAACTCACACTTTGAAAACTTTGCATATAACTTATTAACCTTAAGCGTCTGCAAAGTGATTCTGAGATGATTCACATGCTCATCCTTATCTCTGGAATACACAAAAATATCATCGACGAACACAATAGTGAACATGTTGAGGTACTATCAGAATACTCTATTCATTAAGTTCATGAAAGTTGTAGGTGCATTTATTAACCAAAAGGACATTACCTGAAACTCAAAGTGACCATATCGGGTCTAGAAAGCAGTCTTCGGGATGTTGCATTCGCTCATTTTCAACTGGTCATAACCTGATCTAAGTTTTACCTTGGAGAATATAGTGGAACCATAAAAAATTTATTAATCAGTGGGAGAGGGTATTTATTCTTGACCATTATATTATTCAACTAGCAATAGTCAATGCATATTTTAAAGGAACCATTCTTCTTTCTTAGAAAGAGAGAGCAGGAACACCCCAAGGAGTACCAGTTAGCCTAATAAAGCCCTTCTATTAAAGTATTTCAAATCAAATAAGGGCCATTTATATAAAGGAATAGAGATAGGCTAGGTGCCAAGAAGAACATCAATACCCAAGTCAATCTCCCTATCAGAAGGGACTCTAGGCAGATCCTCAGGAAACACTTCAGGGCATTCATTCACAATTCGGAAAAACTCAAGGACAGGAGGATCAATGTCATCAGTCTTAATTAGTATGAAGTGATAGACATATCCCTCAGATATTAGCTTCCTGACCTTAAGGTAAGGAATAAACTTACCCTTAGGCGCAACAAAATCGCCCTTCCACTCTAGGATCGGTTCATAAGAGAATTAAAATTTGATGGTTCGTGTCCTACAATCAATGAAGGAATAGTTGGCATGACGCTAATCCATGCTAAGGAACACATCAAAATCAAACATCTTTAATTTTATCAAATCAGCAAGAGTATCCTTATGTTGGATGGAGACCATAAAATCTTTGTAGATCCTTTTAGCTAGGATAGACTTACCAACAGGAGTGGAAACAGAGAAAGGGTCAAGCAAAAAATCTGGAAGAATATCAAATCTACTAACTAGATATAGCATCAGAAATGACAGACTTGTACCTGGATCAAGCGATTCATAACAACAAAAGTAAAAAATCAAAGCATACCTGTCACAATCTCTAGTGCACCCTCTTGATCTTATAGGTTTCCCATGACATGCAGACAGCTTGTTCCACCACCTGTACGTAGTGTAGAACATCTTTTATTACCTTTGGTTGGTGGTGAGATAGTAGAAACCTGGGCCTCATTTCCCTACATTGGACACTCCCTTTAGAAGTTGTCACACCCAAAGCCTTGTTAGGGCGGATTGGCACCCGTTGCCAATAAGGCCCAGGAGAACTAACCTATATCTATACACTATCTATACATATTATAAGGGATTTCTACCTTTGACATGCCTTTAAGAAAATAAACAGTGATAACAAGCCAAAAGGAAATGTGTATGACTAGGACATTGGGGCCACGGTGTTTAAAGTACGAGACACGACCACACTTTAATTTATATAGTCTACAAAGCCTCTAGATAAGAAAAAGTACCTGATAAGGGTCGGGACAGGTCTCGCCTCGACTAACTGTACAATACAAAATTATAAGATGTAGATGCACAAACTCTGAAGCAACCTGGAGCTTGGTAACAAAAGTTGAATGTCTTCTACTCCTACTAGGGAGATCTACTAGCACCTGTACCTGCAGTATGAATTGCAGGTCCACCATAAGGGACGTCAGTACGAGATAATGTATTGAATATGTATGCGGGAAATACTATATATGAAGTAACAACTCAAATGAAACTATGCACTGGTGTAGGATAAGAGACCACCTTTGCTTATACTTTGGGATCATGTACTTTATGTTCTTTAAATTACTTTACCTTTACTGTATAATCTGTGCAAAACATGTAATACAAATGACTAGTTGATTAATGGTAAAACTATATTGGGATCGTCCCTGGCTAGGTTCTTTCTCAACCCCTCGGGAAACCATCCGTGATAGGATCGTCCCTGGCTAGGTGATTCTTCCACCCCTTGGGCAACCACCAATCAATAAATAATATATTTTATCTTTCAATTGCCTTTGAGATGATCCTTTTGGTGGTAACAATATTGGAGATATAGGAATGTAGATGTAACATGTGACATGTAGATAATCATACAAGACAATATGACAGTGAAAAGAATACGTTACATAAATAATGAAATGCGTATGAGATGAAATAACTTGTGAACTTTATTTGGCAAAAAGAACCCATGTAACTTGGTATCCATGTATGTATGCAGATTAGAAGGTGACTATGTATGGGAGCATATGAACATGTGCAAGAGTGTAGACATAGTTAATAGTTGTGTCAAAATTGGTAAGAACCTTAATATACCAAGGAAGGATCTATTTTTCATGCCAAATAATATGAAATTATGTAGCCTTACATACCTTGTTGTACGACCTCGCTATTACCTCGAGATAATCTCTCCTTCCTCCAAATATTTATCTACAATATAGTAGGTGATAAAAAATATTTATTAGCCAATAAATATATCTTGGCAGCCCAATCTCATTAAAAAAAGAACACACAGTCAGCAAGCCTATAATTAGCGACGCAAATGCATTCCTTCAACATTTTCACTTATAATAGCATTTTCTAGTATAGATTTTCATGTACACATCATGTGCAACTTGATTTAGTGCCATAAAAGTTTTATAATATCCCACAAATCATAACACATAAAAATTCTACACAACCTACAAATGGACAGTATAACGTTACGTCCCTTTGCTACATTACGACGTTGACGATTCCAAACCTTTACCAACTTCAACCAAACTGTTCCCACAACTTTTATACATAAAAACAGCCTTGAACAAATATTAGAATAGTAAGAAACTAGTCATTAAGGAAATGAGGCAATAGCCTTCCATCCAACAGCCCACAAGTTCATACTAAGAGCACAATTGCGATATCATATAAGGACTCACTTTTGTGGACTGTAAAAGTGGTGAAGCAACCTGGTTACATTACTATAAAATTAACATTTTTAAATAGATAAGTATTACTTCATAATACATCCAACCAATAAGAGAAAAACCTCTTAATTAACAAGAAAAGTGTACAAGAATCCTTGGGATACATGTTGTCCAAGATTTCCAGCACATGTGTAACTAGCTTGTTTCTTTGGTTTTCATAAAATAATTATACTAAGTGCATAAGTAGATTTACTTACCTTTAAACTCAAGGTTTAGAGCTTCTTAAGGGATCCTTGTAAGGTTGTGAAGCTTGATTTTCACCCCTTTGAAAGAGAGCATAGAATAACCAAGAAAACAAATGTTTTTTGTCCAAGTTGAAATGACTTTTGTGTGCTGTTTTTATCCCCTTTTAAAAGCTTTCTTGGCAGACTTACTTTTCATTTCTTAGGCATCATACATGAAGTTGGTGATGCAGCTTCTTGCTCCTTTCACTTGGGCCTTAAGGGGCTCCAAATTGATGGGCCTTTGCTGCCTATTTTCCAGCTATGTTCTTAATTAGTTTGGGCCTAATTTATCAAAAACAGTGTGATATCTTTGGGCCCCCTTTTAATATCCTTTTGGCTGAAAATATAGCCCATGTGTGAGAATAAAACATGGATGAAAGTTACACTCTTAATACAGACTTTATTCATAGTCGGACTTGGACGAATCCGACGTCAAGCCTTGTCTCCGTTTAGTTAGAAAATTTAAGCTAAGCAAGTAGGTGACTCACCTGCTAGCTTCCTAAGTCCTACAAGCACCTCAATTCTCTTAGTTGATTTAAGGTCGTGATATCCTCAAATTGACACAAAACATGTATACACTCGACCCTCTTAAGCGTTAGACGCATATATCCCCCATTAACATAAGATTCGAGCACTTTTAAAAATGGGCGCTAATTTGACCAAACCATATCATGTTTTATTTGCATTGTACTAGTATTGTAAGATGTGGGGTTTTACATCCTCCCCCCTTTAGTAACATTCGTCCACGAATGGTAGCACAATTGGATAGCTTAACCAAGTTTAAACCTTTACTTACACAAACTTTTGATAAAACATTAAGTATTCAATCACATGTACCTATTAGTGTCCCAATTCTGCATGTTGGACTTCCTCTTTAGTTTCAAATAAGTAAGGGTATTTTGATTTCATTGTATCCTCGGCCTCCCATGTTATTTCTTCTGCTTGCTGATTTCTCCAAATTACTTTTATTGAAGCTATTTCTTTATTCTTTAGCTTCTTAACTTGACAATCTAGAATAGCAATAGGTACCCCTTCATATGTGAGATCTTCTGTAACCTACACATCCTCATTAGGAGTGATACGAGATGGGTCACCTATGCATTTTCGAAGCATTGAGACATGAAAAACTGGATGAACCATTGAAAGCTCTTGGGTAGCTCTAGTTCAAATGCAACCTGTCCGAAACTCTTAATAATTCAATATGGCCCCGTGTAACTTGGCTTCAGTTTACCTTTCTTACCAAATCTCATAACCCCTTTCGTTAGAGACACGTTTAAAAATACCCAATCCCCTACTGAGGATTCTAGTCCTCTCCTTTTAGCATATATGTATGATTTGTGACGACTTTGGGCTGTTTCTAGCCACTCTTGTATTACCTTAACTTTTTTCATGGCTTGTTGTACTAGATCTGGCCCAAGCAAAGTGGTTTCACCCACTTCGAACCATCCAATTGGCGATCTACATTTCCTTCCATACAAAGCTTTATAAGGTTCCATCTTTATACTCGCATGGTAGCTATTATTATAGGCAAACTAAATAAGTGGAAAATGGTCCACCCAACTATCTTTAAAGTCCAATACACAAGATTGCAACATATCTTCAAGTGTTTGAATGGTTCATTCTGCTTGACCGTCTATTTGAGGGTGGAAAGTTGTACTCAAATTCACTTATGTCCCTAAACTCCTTTGGAAGGACTTCCAAAACATGCAGTGAATTGATCCCCTCGGTCAGAGATGATGGAGATTGGGACTCCATGTAGCCTGACTATCTCTTTGAGGTAGAGGTTGGCATATTCTTCAGCTGTATAATCAATCCTAACTGCCAAGAAAAATTTTAAACATACCTCTGTAATAACCTGCCAAACCTAGGAAGCTCTAAACTTCCATGGATGTCATAGGCCTTGGCCAATCTTTCACAACCTCTATCTTTTGTGAGTCAACCCTTATTCCCCATCTGACATAATGTTACCCAAGAATGCCACTGATTTTAGCCAAAATTCACATTTAGAAACCTTCGCATACAACTGTCGATCACGAAGAACCTGTAACACTTGTTGTAAGTGATTTTCATGGTGCTCTTCTGATCTTGAATATATCAAAATGTCATCTTTAAATACTATCATGAACACATCCAGGAATGGCTTAAATACCCTGTTCATCAGATCCATAAATACTGTTGGTGTATTCGTCAGCCAAAACGACATAACAAGAAATTCAAAGTGACCATAGCGCCTTTTGAAAGCAGTCTTAGGTATATCTTTCTCCTTTACCCTCACTTGGTGATAACCTGATCATAGATCAATTTTTGAAAAGCATTTGGCACCCTATAACTGATCAAATAAATCATCAATCCTAGGAAGGGGGTATTTATTCTTAATTGTCACCCTATTCAATTGTCGATAGTCGATCCACATTCTCAATGTGCCATCTTTTTTGCATATCAATAACATTGGTGCACCCCAAGGGATATACTAGTTCTTATAAAACGCTTCTCCGATAAGTCTTTTAGCTGCTCTTTTCATTCACGCAATTCTGCCGGGCTCATTCTATATGGAGGTATGGGAATAGGTTGAGTGCCTGGAAGTAAGTCAATACCAAAATCTATTTCTCAAGGTTTAGAGCTTCTTTAGGGATCTTTGTAAGGTTGTGAAGCTTGATTTTCACCCCTTTGAAAAAGAACAAAGAATAACTAAGAAAGCGGTTTTTTTTTTGTCCAAGTTGAAATGACTTTACTGTGTTGTTTTTATCCCATTTTACAAGCTTTGTTGGCCGATTACTTTTCATTTCTTAGGAATAATATATTAAGATGGTGATGCAGCTTCTTGCTCCTTTTACTTGGGCCTTAAGAGGATCCAAATTGATGGGCCTTTGCTGCCCATTTTTCAGCTTTCTTCTTATTAGTTTGGGCCTAATTTATCAAAGACATTGTGATATATTTGGGACCCTTTCAATAACCTTCTTGGCCTGAAAATATAGTCCATATGTTGTGTTAAAACATGGCCGAAGTTACACCTTTAACACAGACTTTATTCATAATCGGACTTGGACGAATCCGACGTCGAGCCTCGTCTCCGTTTAGTTAGCAAATTTAAGCTAAGCAAGTAAGTGACTTACCTGCTAGCTTCCTAAGCCCTATAAGCACCTCAATTCTCTTACTTTATTTAAGACCGTGATCTTCTCAATTTGACACAAAACATGTATACACTCGACCCTCTTAAGGGTTAGACACACATATCCCCCTATAACATGAGATTCGAACACTTTTAAAAATGTGCACTAATTTGACCAAACCATATCATGTTTCATTTGCATTGTAATAGTATTGTAAGATATGGGGTATTACATAAGTGACCCATCTGGCCACAGTTGAAACAACCATTCCCTCCCTCTCTATACTCTCCCAAGTGCTTTCATATTTCTCAAAAGGTGGCTTCGTGAGACTTTTGCTGACCTTGGTAATTTTCATCATACTTGTTACTCAGATTTAGTGCCAAGGATGGTGCATAACTATTACATCTCTTTTGGAAATAGGATCGGTCTCCTATTCTTTTCTTAGGCTGATTAGACTCAGGCCCTATTGTCTTAGCCTTCTTTCTCAGATGCTCTTCTCTATCCTTCTTCTTATCCTTCTCTAATTGTAGCATATAAACCATAAGCCTAGAGATATCCATATTTCGGATCAGTAATGTCACCTTGCACTCTACTTTCAAATGTTTACCCAAGCGAAATATGAACTTCGTAATTCTTGTTCTTATGTACTAGACCATTTATGGGGAATACCTGGATAGCTAGATGAACTTGAGGCTATATTCATTAGCGGTTAACCCCTTCTTCTTCAAGTTCATGAACTTTTCAATCTTTGCCTCCCTCAATTCCTGGGGAAAGAAGTGATCAAGGAAGGCATTCTGAAATTCACTCCACTTAACAAGCTTAGCATCCTAACCTCAACCCTCTTCCCATTGATTATACCAAACACTTGACATATCCTTAAGCTTGTAGGAGGCAAGTTCAACTCCCTCAGTCTTAGACGCATGCATAGGTTTTTGGACTTTCCACATCTCATCAATGAAGTTCTGGGTTCTTCTCAATCTTTTGACTCAGTAAAGACCAATAGGTTCATCGTCAAAAAGTCCCTATGCCTATTTGTAGCAGTTTGCTCTTGGGAATCAGAACTAGGAGGCTATGAACACCGATTCCCACCCTAACTACCTACTACTATAGTAATAACTTATCTAAAATCTGCCTCTGCAGCAAGAGCATATGGAGCAGGAGGCACTTGTGGGGCTCCACTTGTAACACCTTTCATGTTTTTAGGCCTAGAAAACTAAAGCACAAAAATATTTATTAATGGTCAGAACTTACGAGCCAGTTTATGATCCATAAAAGAATACACGAGTTATAGGTGGTATTATAAAAACTTCATCGTGAAAATGAAAAATTGAATAATTTTTTGAAGTCGACTTAGAAATTATTAGATGACCCATATGTTTGCCCATGGCCCATAAGTATTGTCTCGTAGGTGGAGGCCCTAAGGGACCAAAATATGTCTAAGTCTGGAGTCTTCCTATAAAGGGTTCTAAGGCTCATATGATTATTTACAGGTTGTATTGCATGTTCGTGGATCAGAAACTGCAATTCTAGTAGCTCAACTTTTTAGACACCCTGACTTACGAGAATAGATACGACTTATAAGTCATTCCACGGCTGTAGAAGGGCTGGACGACTTAGGTAATTTATAATAAAGGGTGTTTTTGACCTATCCAATCCATCAATGTCCTAAACTACATCATATTTGATATTATAACTACCCTAATCGACCTAACCTCTATAAAGGCCTATTCCTAACTCTGACAAAATCTTTTAATTCTCAAATTTTTCTCAAGGGTTCTCAATAATTCTCTCTCTAAACAAGGGTTCAAGTGAAGCTAAAGCTTGAAGATTGACCAAAGATTTTTCAAGATTTTCTTCTCCAATTCTAAGGATTCTACTTGAGGTACGTAGGACTTCTCAATAGTTTCATCAATGAAGCCCAATCCAAAACCTTTCTTTTTACCAAGATGTCTTGATGCTTTCTTATAGGCTTTAAGGTTATAATCTCTAATGCGTGGATTCTAATTCATATATGATGATTATGATTAATTACACATGAATTATGATCAATTTCATGAAGTATAAGATTTTCAAGAAAAAGTATGTGATTCCAAAGTATGCATGATTAGGACTCAATGATTCAAAGTGGAGTCCATAGTAAATGATATAATTTGGCTTAGTTACATATTTTCTCTATGAATGTTCCTCATTTGCATGATTTTGACACAAATGTTCATAGACCCACACTTAGCCTTAGTGTATTGTGACAAAGCTTTGAATCTCTATGATTGCGACTTAAAGTATGAAAAGCATGTTTTAAATTATGATAGTATTGTGACCATGATAATGTTATGAAAGCCATGATGATGATATGATTAAGAGGATGATCAGGATCCTAACAATCGTAAAGATGTTAAGGTGGGAGTGTCTACCAACACTATATAAAAGCAAGTAGATTGACTATTCTTATGACATGGTGTTTCATGAAGGACTATGAAGATTATTTTTAAAGATATGAAAGTACTATTTTGAATGAAGTATGAATTATGTTGAAAGCTATACATATACGTATATATATATATATATATATATATATATATGTATATTTATGTATATATTCTGTAGGATATGAATTAGCACTGAATGGACTTGTATAAGGGGAACTAACTCCAGGGATCCTTATATAAATCTTCATATGTCAAAACTACGTATCATCGTTGAAATAATGTTCATATTTTATGCCTTAAAGGTGTGCTATTTGATCCAGTTAGCTTATATGATAGAGCCTAAATGGTGAGGTCAAATGATAGTTCTCAGCGTGCTAGGGTAGAGTCTATAGGGTGAGTATTGTATTTATCTTGGCAAAGTAGACTCCTCAAATCTCGATGTAGAGTGAACATCAGGATTCCATGTAATAGTCCTCATGTTCTTAAGAATGTTGGTTATGGTCTTATTCCCATATATGTATGCTTAGGTTAAAGATAGTTTTGTAATATTTTTTATTATTATTTTTAAAATTGCATGCTCATACATATTGTGGCCCTCTCCTAATGGTTATGATTTATGTATATTGATATAATCCTGGTGTACTTTGATTCATCGCATACCTATATACTTAATACATTTTATGTGTTAACACACACTTCTTTCCCTACATGATCTAACCATTTATAGACCAACAATGAGAAAATTATTCTATATTGACGCTAGCATTTAGATCCTTATGCTTGAAGACCTTTCGTGAGTTCCCATGCTTTGAGAACAAGACCTCATGATGCTTCCCATTGCTTTGATATTGAGACTTTATCATTTACTTTTGATGTATAATTTGAGATGAGCTAGTGAGCAATGCGCTAGACCCCACCAAGATCTATGATGTAGAGGCATGAATTAGACAGCTGGATATGATGTATTTTTGTTCTCATGCTTATGTACATTTCTGCTTGCCTAATCTCTTGTGTATGCTTATATTACCATATAAATGCTTATGATATGTCTTAGATGGGATGCCTTCAGGTATCACATTCGCCGTGTCACAACTAAAACTTAGGTCTGAGTCTTGACAAAAATGGTATCAGAGTATAAGGTTTGAAGGCATCTAGGGAGTGCGACATGCTCCATCAAGTAGAGTTTTATTCATTGGTGTAAAGCGCGCCACATCCATGGATAAAAGGCTATGTGACATCTTAGGAAAAGTTTCACTTCTTTTGGACTCTATGTCATGCCTTTGAAGCTTCCTTATCTAAATATTTGTTCCTTGGTGATTTCAAAAATCGCTCCACGATGTGCTCCATTGCCAAAGGGAAATATTGCTAGTGCAAACTAAGCTCCTTAGGCTCCTCAAGTTCCTGAAGTGGAAAAATTACCTACTGATAAGTTTAGAGCGGTGATCACTATGTTGGGTCAAGTTGTTGCTTCTACAAAGTCTCCTTCTCCAACTTATAGTATAAATAATTATGCAAGGATGAATCCCTCGGAGTTTCATGGTTCAAAGTTATACGAGGATCGTCAGGACTTTATTGATGAAGTGTACAAGGTGGTAGGGATTATGGGGCTATATTCTGAAGAGAAGGCTGAGCTAGCGGCTTATCAACTTAAGGGAGTGGCTCATGTTTGGTTCACTCAATGGAAGTTTGAGAGAGTTGAAGAAGGTGCCCTTGATTGGGAGATGTTTAAGGCCACTTTTCTTAATCATTTCTTCCTGCTTGAGTTAAGGGAGGGTAAGGTGATAGAATTCATGAACTTAAAGCGAGGAGGGATAAGTGTGTGGGAGTATGCCCTCAAATTTACTAAGATGTCAAATTTCTTCCTTCCTTAGTGGCTGATTCTAGGGCCAGTATAAACAAGTTCACTTTGGTGGTGTCCGATTTGGTGAATATGGAACGTAAGGTTGTTATGATTTATTAAGAAAATTGATATATCTAGACTCATGACATATGCCACACAAGTGGAGAATGAAATGTTGCAAAAAATGAGGTCAAGGGAATCCAAAAGAGTTTGTTATGATGGTGGATTATCTTATGGTAGGTCCAGTGATGGCCAATTCCAGCAAAGCTAAGGGTCTTCAAAAGGTGATCCTCAAAGTCTTGAAAAAGAGAAAGGGCCAATATTAAGGTTCAAGGTGATGTTATGAAAGGTGGTGTGATGCTTCCTAGATGTCCTAAGTGTGCGAGGAACCATGTTGGTGAATTTTTGAAAGGTTTCGGTTCATGCTTTTGTTGTGGAAAGATTGGACATAAGATTGTCGAGTGTGCTAATATTTCTAATAAAGGAAATAAAGGGCGTCATCATGGTCAAGTGGCTCTAAAATGGCATGTGCATCACGGAGCCCAAGCTCAAGGTGGCGGTCCCTGTGGTAATGGATTCTATGCTTTGCATACTAGACAAGAAGTTGATAAGGTTCCCAATGTTGTTAACGGTAAGTTGAAAGTCTTTGATCATAATGTATATGCTTTGCTTGACCCTGGTTCCAATATGTCTTTTGTTTCTCCTTATGTTTCCATAAAATTTGAGGAGACTCCAAAAGTCTTGTTTGAACCCTATTTAGTTTATAACTATACTGGTGAGTCAATCCCCGAGAAAGTCTATAAAAGCTATACTGTGTCGGTCTTATAGAAAGTCCTTCCATGTGATCTAGTTGAGCTTGATATGACTAATTTTGATATCATTTATGGTATTGATTTGTTGCATGCATTATATACTTTTAGGGTTACATTCCAAGTTCTTAGTGAGCCTATCTTAGAGTAGAAGGGAACAAATTCAGTGTTCAAAGGGAGGTTTGTCTCCTATATGAAAGCTATGAAATTGATCTCTAAAGGTTGTCTATATCATGTTGTCCAAGTCATGGATGTTGAGTCTCATGTAACTACTATTGATTCGGTCCCTATTGTAAACAAGTTCCGTGATGTCTTTCATGATGACTTACCTAGTATTCCTCCTGTAAGGGTAATTGATTTTGATATTGATCTCTTTCCCGACACCCAACCTATTTCTATCCCTCCGAATTGATTGGCCTCGACATAATTGAAAGAATTAAGGAAAAATTAAAGGATTTGCTCAACAAAGGATTCATAAGGCCGAATGTCTCACCATAGGATGCTCTCGTATTTTTTGTGAGGAAGACGGATGGTTCACTTCAGATGTGTGTAAATTATCGACAATTGAATAAAGTAACCATCAAAAACAAATATCCCCTTCCAAGGATCGATGACCTCTTTGATCAACTACAAGGTGCAAGATACTTTTCTAAGATTGATCTTCGCTTCAGATATCACTAATTTAGGGTAAAAGAATATGACATTCCAAAGATGGCATTTAGAACTCGATATGGTCATTTTTAATTTCTAGTTATGTCATTTGGACAAACAAATTCCCCTACCACTTTTATTGACTTGATGAATAGGATCTTCAAATCATGTTTGGATGTGCTTGTGGTGGTGTTCTTAAATGATATATTGGTCTCTTCACAGGATGTGAAAGAGCATGACGATCATTTGAGGATTGTGTTACAAACATTGAGATATAAAAAAAATCTTTTCCAAGTTAGCAAGTGTGAATTTTTGTTAAGAGAGGTAGCTTCTCTTGGTCACTTCATTTCGGGTGATGGCATTAGTATTGGTCCAAAGAAGACAAAAGTTGTGACGAATTGGCCTAGACCATTTTCTCGATTTGACATTAGAAGTTGGGTTTAGCTAGATACTATAGGAGGTTTTTTGAGTTATTTTCCTCCATTGCTTCTTCTTTGACAAATTTGACCCAAAAAAGCCAATATTCTAATGGTCAGATGGATGTGAAAAGAGCTTCCAGATGTTGAAGGATCATCTTACTTCGGCTCCTATATTGACATTGCCCGAAGGTTCGAATGGTTTTATTTGTTGATGTCATCCAAGTTACACCTTATTTTAGAGAATAAAGGGATCATTTTCAAGAAATAGAACCAAACAAAGGTTAGGGTCGAACACATAGGAAATACGTAGACTCAAAAGAATTCGATGATCACAATTCAAATGGTTAACCAACTTACTTTCTTGAAGGGAAGGGGATGTTTGCAATAATCAATGAAAAATATAACTAAACTACCACAAGAGAAAAGTCAATATGGAGAGAAACTAGGGCATTGTGCTCCCTATGATTCTCCAACTCAGTATCACCAGATAACCTAATTTTTTTCTAGTGTATAGCATGCAGGAGGGTAAGTTATGTTCAGCAAGCCCTTTGGTCAAAAGTAAGAAGTGAATTTTAGTATTCTACTTGGCCCATCTCCATATTATGCATTACTAACCTTTACCTATTAGTCCCAATACAACCTTCCCTTTACAAGTTTAGTTGATTAGATGAGAACACATTAATCAAAACTTATTAATTAATCTCTTTTTATTTTCATTACTACTTTAGTCCAGTCAGTAATACTAGGCAGGTTCTAATTTTAGCCACCATCAGAAAACATGCAAAATGAAGAGAGTTAATTTATTCGGGCGTATACACCTTCCAAGAATTATAAATTATCCAGTTTTATTTTGTTAGTTCGTCATGGTTTCCAAAACCCTAGTTATGGATTTAGCTACTCATGCTTTGTGCAGATGCAAGAATTATTGATTGAGAAAACATAATTGAACACTTACACAATAGAATTAAGAACAAGCAAATCCAAATTCAATAAGAATCATAAGCTTAAAGCTAAAATTCAAACACAAGTATTCTCAAATACTTTATAATATGATCTCATAGTTTTCTCTCTGTAATTATTAAGTTCTCTGAGTACTACGCAAAAACTTATAAAAAATAACCAAAAAAATGTATTTATAGTAAGTAAAATACAAGTCCTAGACAAAATAGGAGAACATGTTGGCACGCCATACCAAAAGGGGTTTACAGGTCGTATTACATTCCATGTCTTGTAATTGGGGTCTCGTACTCAGCTGCACGAAATTCGGAGTCAACTCTACGACACCCTTCTATGACTCGTAAATTGTTTTACAACTCATAAAGGGGGGTTCGTCTAATGAAACTTCAAAAAGTCCCAATCTCTGATCCTCAAGGAATGAACCCTCTTTGACGACTCTTAAAACTTTTTACGGCTTATCTACATGTTCGTAGAATAAACTTCAAAAAATAACCTCTCATTGAAATTGTTCAAGAAATCACCCTACGGCCCCGTATAATGATCTACGGCCCAAAAAGTGTCTCGTGTAACAGAAAAAATCATAAATTTACTTACATTTTCCCAAAATCGAGGCAATCTTGTAATCTTGTATGTAAAAATAAAAAAGCACATAAAACCAACTAACATCACATTGAGAACACATAAAATTCCAAGTTTTAAGCATCAAAAGTATTGTATTTTTGCAGCATATCAACACCCTTAACTTAAAATATTGTTTGTCCTCAACCGACGGACTCAATCTATATAGATAATATAGTAACACATAGACCTCAACCCAATGACATACCTCACTTAAATCTCGAACTCAGACACCCACACCAACTTTTCAAATTTGGATCAGATAGCTTTCTAGAAAATTGAAAAATTACACAATATAATTAAGAACAAGCAAATCCAGCTTCAATAAGAATCACAAGCTTAAAGATGGAATTCAAACACAAGTGTTCTCAATGACTCTCCAATATGATCTCATAATTTTCCCTTCTTAATTACTGACTTCTCTGAGTATTAGGCGAAAAATTCTGAAAAATAACCTAAAAACCTGTTTATACTAAGTGAAATTCAAGTCCTAAATAAAATAGTAGAACTGGTCAGCACGTCATACGAAAGGGGTTTGTGGGTTGTATTGCATTCCATTGCCCATAATCGAGGTCTCAAACTCAGTTGTCAAAAAGTTGGACTTCAACTCTATGACACCCCTCTACAACTTGTAAAGTGGTTTATGACCTATAAAGGCGGTTTCATTTGATGAAAATTCAGAAAGTCCCAATCTCTAATCCCCAAGGCACGAACCATCTTCTACAACTCGTGAAACCTTCTATGGCTCATCTGCATGTTCGTAGAATAAACTTACGAAAATAACCCCTCATTCGAATTGTTCACGAAACTACCCTATGGTCCATAAAATGACCTACCGCCTGTAAAGTGTCTCGTACAATAGCAAAAATCAACAATTTCTGCACTTTTTCACAAAATCAAGGCCAACTTGCAATCCTGCAAATATAAACACAAAAACACATAAAACCAACTAACATCACATTGGCAGCACACAAAATTTTAAGTTTTAAGCATCAAAAGTGTTGAATTTTGGCAGCATGATCTTGAGTTGTTGACTTTTCTATTTACATTAAAGATTTGGTGACACTATCCCTATGTGATACATGTTGATATATTCACTGACCGGAAGAGTTTGCAATATGCGTTTAGCGAAAGAGATTTTAACTTAAGACAAAGAAGATGGTTGGAACTTTTGAAAGATTAAAACATGAGAGTGATGTATCACCCTGGCAAAGCTAATGTTGTAGTCGATGCATTAAGTAGAGTGTCTATGGGCGGCATGACACACGTTGAAGGTGGAAACAAAGAATTGGTCAATGAATTTCACCGTTTGGCCTATTTCGGTGTAAGGTGGAACAGCCTGAGTGATGGTGTTATGTTAGTATCTAATAGGGTGGAAACATCTCCAATGGGGGAAGTCTAGACAAAGCAAGATATAGATCCTACCTTAGTGGAATTGAAGAAGATGGTGGTTGATAAAAAGGTAGAAGTCTTCTCACAAGGAGAAGATGGAGTATTACGTTATCAAGGGTGATTGTGTGTACCCAAAGTGATGTACTAAGGGAAAAGATACTTGAAGAAACTCATAGTTCTAAGCATTATATTCATCCAGGATCTACCAAAATGTATAGGGATTTGAGAGATGTGTTTGGTGCAATGGCATGAAGAAAGACACAACAAGGTGTGTAATGAAATGTGTAAATTGTCAACAGGTAAAGATGGAACATTGAAGACCCAGTGGTTTGACTCAAGATATTAAGATACCAACTTAGAAATGTGTCACGATCGAAGTATAGGGCCTACAAGTGATACGGCGAATGGGAACCCGAAGGGTCCCCAAACTAGCCTCTTAGTATATTATTCCCACATTCTTGGTCGCGGAAGCAAAGTAAACAACATCAAGAGAGTACAATTAGAGATAAAGACTAAGAGAAGAGCTTCATAGAATAAATCATAAATAACCAAGACTCAAACGTAATTACATCACTTGTCCAACAATACCTCTAACATAGATTGGGCGGGGGTCAACCCAGCTTTCTAAGATCACCCTTTTAGTATCAAAGAGCTCATCATAAGGAAATATCATAAGCAAGAGAGAAAAAGGCGAATGTCCTTGAACTTGAGGACTCACCACAAGCTATCTTCAAGATGTCAAACTAGCCACGGGTAGGATGATCGTGAGGAACTCTGGTTCCTACATGGTAACATCATGTAGGCATAGAGTATGTCCTAGTACATTTGAATATAATAAGTATGTAGGATGCAATGCAACGAGAGATAGGCAATATAGGCAAAATGCAATATCATAAGCAATAGGTAGCATAATACAATATGACATGAATGAACACGCTTGAAGTAAAACATGCTTATATAAAACATAATAAATATGTAAGAAGAGACCACCATTATGATGGATTGTCACACCCTACCATCGATGGTGATTGAGGTATCAACCCCTCAATTGGTTGATGGTTGTCTCACCCTACTCTATCAACTCCTCAATTTTTTGATGGTTATCTCACCCTACCATCCATGGTGTTGGAGGTATCAACCCCTCAATTAGTTGATGATTGTATCACCCTACCATCCATAGTGATTGAGGCATCATCTCCTCAACTAGGTGATTGGTCAAATTACAATACTATAAGTACTTTTCATGGAAGCAACTCATGTAGACATTAGACCTTTCATCATCATAAAGTCACTGAACTCGTAAGACATGAATTAGACCTTCAATAACTCAAGACTCCATAACCGGACATTTATCAAATACTTGATGGGTATGTTATGCTGGTATAAAACTGTTGAGAAAATCTAACGTAAATCAACCCGCTAATACTTGGTAAAACCCTCATGTGAAATACATTGAAAACCCCCCATCACATAGTTCTATAGCTTAAAACGTGCATAATCATAATAGGTAAATCATCTCATGGTATAGACATAAGAATGAGTGATCATGTGTTTTCAATCAAACTTTCATGAAACCCCAATATAGTATATGATCATAATCACTAGTGCATAATACCCATAAGAAACACAACTTGGAAACATGTAATTTTCATAGAAATGGAAGATTTGATTTCATGGGTGAAAGGTACCCATGAATGAAACCCACATACCTTAGTCTTTGAGTTTCTTGAAATTGATTTGTGAAAGACTTGAAGTTTGGAAGTGGGTCTTGGAATCCAAAGCTTGCCCTTGAGTTTCCTTAAATTTATATTGGGGTTTCAATGGAGGCTCTTGAGATACATTGAGAGTGTGTTAATGTTGAGCGTAATGACTTTGATTCTTTGGAATAGGGTTTAGATATATTGGGGAGATTAAGATAGCATTGGAAGTCTAAAAAGGTCATTAAAATAAATAAAATTCATGGAAACGCCATTAGTGAACGAACAAAAAATTCGCAATGTGATGCCCCACTGAAGGCTTCACGGTTCATGTGACACTCCACCGGTCGTGTGGAGTGCCCATGAGATGAGACTTCTTAAAAAGTTGGAAGTTGGAAATCTTATAAAAATTAACATCATCTTCACTTTGACGAGATCCCTTCACGGGCCATGTGGTGCCACACGGTCAGTGTAGTCCGTTGAACAACACTTGGTTATAAAAAATGTTGCTAAGTGCCACGACTCAAAAGACCATCCATGGCCCGTGAAGATGGTCGTAGCACAACACTAAGCCAAGAAAAGTCCTCCCACACCCACTCTTCCTCACTTGCACACGCTCCACGACCAGCCACACGGTCAGCGGCAAGCCACACGATCAGTGGCAAGCCACACGGCCTGTGCCACTACCTGTGTCACCTGTGTTAGACCAAAAATGGCCTTTTCAAGCTCAAGACAGCCCAGACGGCCCATCCGAAGCTCCACTGCCTGTCTAGGTACCCATGTAGTTTCACTGCACGGGAGGGTCTCACGAAAACGGTCATAACTCCTTCTTTTGACCTCGGAATGATGTGAAACAAAGTGTGTTGGGAAGCTGACTAAAAGGGCTTTCATTTGACATGTATTGGGCAATCCATTTCTAAGTGTTTTAAAAGTTATGCTCTTTTAAATTTTACCCTTGCATGAACCAACACCAAAAACTCAACTCATGGAGAAGTCCTGAACTCGTCTAAGTACTAGAAGTCTCCCATGACCCCAATACATTCCCACCTACACAAATAAGGCTTGAGGCATGGATACATAAGAGCATGGAGTTATGGGATGTCACAATATCTCCCCTTCAGGAACATTCGTCCCTGAATGTCAAAGAAATGTACACAAGGAAAGTAATCATGAAGATTTTGGCCCGACATTGATGCAACAGATGGACTTAAACATTATTTTCAAAAGTCTCAACATAAACATCAAAAGTCACCATAAAACTTCTCAATATAAACATGAATGCATGCAATGACATCAGGGTCGAAACTTAAGACTTGAAATCATATAGGGGAACTTAAATAAGTACCTTAGGCTTGAGTAGAGTGGAAGAGATATGGATATCACTTTTGCATGTCCACCTCTACTTCCCATGTGGCACTTTCAACTTGTTGGTTTCTCCAAAGAACCTTGACGGAAGCTACCTTTTTGTTCCTCAACCTATTCACTTGCCTATTAAAGATTTCTACTGGAACCTCCTCATAAGTCAAATTGTCTTCAACAACCCCCACAACATCAAGAGGCACAATAGTAGTTAGGTCACCCACACATTTCCTCAACATAGATACATAGAAGATCGGATGAACCATATGCATGTCATTGGGCAATTCTAACACATAGGCCACCTTTCAAAACCTCCACAACACCCTGTAAGGACACAGGAATCTTGGACTCAATTTTCTTTTTTACCAAAATGAATCAGACGTTTCATGGGTGAAACCTTCAAATAGACCCAATAACTAATTTTAAATTCAAGATCCCTTCTTCTCACATTGGCATATGATGTTTGTCAACTTTAGGTGGTTTTCAACCTCTCCCTAATCGACCTCACCTTCTCCATGGCCTCCATAACCAAATCCGAACCTATCCATGGCATCTCCCTTACCTCGGACCATCCAAACGGGGATCTACAAAACCTCTCATAAAGAGCCTCAAAATGTGCCATGCCAATGCTCGAATGATAACTATAACAAGCAAACTCAATGAGTGGGAGGTGATCATCCCAAATACCCTTAACTCCAAAACATAAGTCCTAAACATATCCTCAAGAGTTTGGATAGTCCTTTCGGCTTGGCCATTTGTTTGAGGGTAAAAGGTCGTATTAAGCTTTACCTTGGTACCAAAACCCCTTTGGAAGGACCTCCAAAAGTGAGAAGTGAATTGAGCACCACAATCTGATACGACAAACAAGGGCAACCCATACATTCTAACTAACTTGTGAATGTACAACCTAGCATAATCTTCGGCACCATAAGTCGGCAACCTAGCCGACTTCATCATTCTATCAACAACAATGAAAATATAATCAAAATCATTTCTAGTCTTACGCAACCCAACCACAAAATACATGTTAATTTCCTCCCACTTCCAGGTAGGAATCTCTATATATTGGGTTAGGCAACCCGACCTTTGATGTTCGGCTTTGACTTGTCGATAATTATGGCAACTGGACACAAACTTAGCAATATCCCTCTTCTTATCACCCCACCAAAAGCTTCCCTCAAATCCCTATACATCTTTGTAGAACCAGGGTGAATAGAGTAGAATGAATTATGAGCCTCATCGAGAATCTTCTCTATCAAGTAATCCACACTAGGCACATATAACCTACCTTGGTTCCTAAGGGCACCATCTCCCCCTAGGCAGAAAAGCTCTACCTTACCCTCTCTCACCAAGGACTTCAATTCTAAAAAGGAGGGGTCAAGATCTTGCTTTGCTTTTACCTCATCAACCAAGAAAGATTTTGAACCATCAACAACCATAATACCACCATTATCAACCTCTTCCAACATAACCCCTAATCTCACCAACGGATGAACCTCTCTAGCTACCTCTTTACCTCCACCATTAACATGAGCTAGACTACCCATAAACACCGTAATCAAAGTATCAGATACAATATTAGCCTTACTGGGGTGATAATGCAACTCATATCATAATCCTTAAGAAGTTCTAACCACCTTTGTTGCCTCAAGTTGAGATATTTTTGAGTGAACACATATTGGAGACTCTTATGATCAATGAACACATGAACATGAACTCCATACAAATAATGATGCCAAATTTTCAAATAAAATATCACGGTGGCCAATTCAAGATCATGAGTAGGATAGCTCTTTTCATGCATCTTAAGTTGCCTAGAGGAATAAGCTATCACCTTACTATTTTTCACAAAAACACAACCCCAACCAATTCAGGTGACATCACAATACACAACAAACCCTTCCAACCCTTCCAATAGATAAGATAAGAGTGGAGAAAAGCTTATCCTTCAATGTTTGAAAACTCTTTTCACACTCATCGGTCCACACAAACTTCTCCTTATTTTGAGTCAACTTAGTCATGGGATAAGCAATAGCAGAGAGCCCACTCACAAATCTCTAGTAGTAACCCGCTAAGCTGAAGAAAGTTGTAATGCCCAAAGGAGTCAAAGGTCTAGGACAATTTCTAATCACTTCTCTCATTTTAGGGTCCACCTTAATACCATCATCCAACACCATATGGCCTAGAAAAGCAACCTTCCCCAACCAAAACTCCCACTTCTCATACTTAGCATACAATTCGCTTCCCTCAACTTTTGTAGCACCACCATTAAATTTCTCAAATGCTCCTCCCCACTATGAGAATAGATCAAAATATCATCGACGAAAACCACCAAAAACAAATCCATGTAAGGTTTAATGGCCCAATTCATAAGATTCATGAAGATAGCCAGTGCAGTAGTCAAATCGAAGGACATATTCACTAACTCATAGTGCCCATACCTAGTATGGAAAGCAGTCTTGGGAATGTCACACTCCCTCACTTTCACTTGATGATACCCGGATTGAACATCAATCTTAGAGAAGTAACTAGCCCCTTGAAGTTGGTCAAATAGTTCATCGATTCTTGGTAGAGGATACTTATTCTTTATGGTGACCCTATTAAGTTACTAGTGGTTAATGCACATTCTAAGAGTACCATCCTTCTTCCCAAACAACACCAGTGCACAAAAAGGTGATTGGCTAGCCTAATGAAACCCTTTTCTAACAAGTCCCCCAATTGCTCCTTCAACTCTTTTAGCTCTGTCGGGGTCATACGGTCAGGGGGGATAAAAATTGGTTGAGTATCGGAAGGAGGTCTATACCAAAATCTATTTCCCTTTTAGGAAGGGACACTGGGAAAGTCATTTAGAAAGACATCAAGAAACTCATTAACCACCGAAACCAACTCTATGGGTAGGAATTTGGACTCAATATACCTAACCCTCAGAAGATGATAGAGACACCCTTTAGAGATCAACTTTGGGTTTTAATACAAGAGATAAACCTACCCTTGACCACTATGTCATGTCTCTCCCACTCAAGGATGGGTTTATTAGGGAACTACAATTTGACCCTACGGGTTCTACAATCAATAAAGGCATAATATGCATACAACCAATCCGACCCAAGAATGATATCAAAATCCACCATATCCAACTCGACAAGATCACAAGGCAAACTTTTGTGCAAAATGCAAAAAAGACAATTTCTATTGACCTTTCTAGCAACAATGGATGCACCAATAGGAGTAGACACACTATATAACTCACATAATAATTCGGGCTCAACGTGAAACTTTTTCGCAACAAAAGGAGTAACAAAAGAAAGAGTAGCACCCGTGTCTATTAATGCATACACATTAAATTCAAAGACTTTTAATATACCGGTGATGACATCGAGAACCTCATCAACCCCTTCTCTCCCTTGGAGTATGTAGAACCGATTATGCCTTAGGGCACCACTTTGTTGACCTGCTTTCCCCAACGAACTACATTTGCACCCCGACCTAGAGGAGAAACATCTTTATCCGTATTGCAATTATGAGGACAATCAACCTTCTTGTGACACACTTTTCTACAACTATAGCAAGCATTAGTGTCCCTCAACCATAGGACTATCATGTCCTTTAGCACATTATGGACATATTGGATAAGGCCCCACACCACCTTCACCTTGGACCCTTGGGTAGTCATTGGCAAGCCTCCTATTAGGAGCATGAGAGGACCCTTGGCCTTGATGAAACCAACCACCCTTGCAACCTTGGAACTTACCATCAAAATGGGCCTTCTTAGCCTTATTACCTCTTCTCTTGCTCAAGTTCTCCCCCTCAAATTTTTTGGATAAGTCATAGTGCGAGACAAGTCCATGTCACTGATCACATGGAGGTACGACATTCTTCACTCACTAATCGAATACACCCATCAAAAACTTATTCATCCTAGTCCTTGGGACGGCAACCAAGTAGGGAGTATATTTAGAGAGTTGGTTTAACTTAAGGGCATACTCCCTCAGACTTATAGATCCTTTCTTCAAATTCATGAACTCCATCATTTTGGCCTCCCTAAGCTCAAGAGGGAAGAACTGGTTGAGGAATTCCATATTAAGCTCCTCCAATAGAATCACTTTTTTGATCGCCTTCTCCTCCTTTCGTTGAGTATACCAAATTTGGGCCGCTCCCTTGGGTTGGTAAGCCGACAAATCTACCTTCTCTTCTGATCTCACACCCATAATAGACAAAACTTTGTAAACTTCATCAATAAACTCTTGAGGATCCTCATTTACTTTAGATCTATTGAACTCAGTTGGGTTCATCCTCATGAAATCCCTTACCCTAGACGCCAGAATAGGAGCATGAGGGGCTTGGGCCCCTTGGTTGACTTGATTATCCATGGCTTGAGCTAGCAAGGTGAGAGCATCCTGGAGCTTTCTGTGAGCCGGTTGTTCCTCGTGTGTGCAGGCTCTTCTTTGTCTTGTGTTAGCCATGACCTAAAAATGGCAAACAACATTCGTTAGAGAGGAAACCTTACCTAACTTCTATAGCATCGCATAGATCATGAAGAAGGAAAATATTTCCTAAAACATCTCATAGCCTCTTACTCATATTCATGGTGCACAACACAAGCATGAATAAGACTCTAATCCACATGGTATGTTGGATTCCGAGGACCATTAACAACCTAGAGCTCTGATACCAAGTTTGTGACGACCCAAGTCTAAGGCCTAGATATGACACGGAGAATGGGAACTCGAAGTGTGCCAAACTAGCCTCTTAGAATATCATTCCACATCCTTGGTTGCGGAAGCAAAGTAAACCACATCAAGATAGTACACTTAGAGATAATTACTAAGAGAAGGGTTTCATAGTAGAAATCATAAAGAGTCAAGGCTCAAATGTAATTACAGTACTTGTCCAACAACACCTCTAACATAGATTAGGTGGCGGCCAAGATAAGCTTTCTGGGCTCACCCTTTTAGTATCAAAGTGTTCAACATATGGAATTAACATAAGCAAGAGATGAAAAGGCTAACATCCCCGAACTTGAGGACTCACCACAATCTATCTTTAAGATGTCAAACTAGCCATGGGTAGGATGATCATCAGGAGCTCTGGTTCCTAAATGGTAACATCATGTAGGCATAGAGTATCCATTAGTACGTTTGAATATACTAACTATGTAAGATACAATGCATCAAGAGATAGGCATTATAGGCAAAATTGCAATATCACAAGCAATGAGTAGCATAATTGTAATATGACACATGTGAATGATGCTTGAAGTAAATCATGCTTATATAGAACATAATACATATGTAAGAAAAGACCAACATTATGATTGATTATCTCACCCTACCATCCATGATGATTGAGGCATCAACTCCTTAATCGGTTGATGGTTGTCTCACCTACCATCTGTAGTTATTGAGGTACACCCCCTCAATTGGTTGATAGTTATCTCACCCTACCATCTATGATGATTGAGGTATCAACTTCTTAATTAGTTGATGGTTGTCTCACCCTACCATCCATAGTGATAGAGGCATTACCTCCTCAACTAGGTGATTGGCCAACTTACAATACTATAAGTACATTTCATGGAAACAACTCATATAAACATTTCTTTCATCATCATAAAGTCACTTAACTTATAAGATATGCGTTAGACCTTCAATAACTTAAGACTCCATAACCGGACATTTTATCAAACACTTTGCAGGTGTGTTATTCTAGTATAAAATCATGTAATTCATGAATGGAATCATGTGAGTAAATCTAATGTAAATTAACCCACCAATACTTGGTGAAAACTTATGTCAATACATTGAAAACCCCCATCAAATATCAAGAGAGATCATAGTTCTATAGCTTAAAATATGCATAATCATAATTGCTAAATCATCTCATGGTATAGACTTAAGAATGAGTGATCATGTGTTTTCAATCAAACTTTCATGAGACGATCATAAACACTAAAAAATAATACCCATAAGAAACACAACTTGAAAACATGTAATTTTCATATAAATAGAAGATTGAGTTTTATGGGTGAAAGGTACACATGAATGAAACCCACATACCTTAGTCTTTGAGTTTCTTGAAATTGCAGTTGAATGTCTTGATGTTTGGAAGTGGGTCTTAGAATCCAAAACTTGCTCTTGAGTTTCCTTGAATTTGTATTGGGGTTTTGATGGAGGTTGTTGAGAGAATTTGAGAGTTTCTTTAAGTTGAGAATAATGAATTTGATCCATTGGACTAGGGTTTAAGTCTTTTGGGGAGGTTAAGATAGCACTGGAAGTCTAAAAAAGTCATTAGAATAAATTAAATTCACGGAAACGCCATTAGTGAATGGATGGAAAGTTTCAATGTGATGCCCCACTAAAGGCCTCATCGGTCGTGTGGCACTCCACAGGTTGTGTGGAGTGCCAGTGCGATAAGACTTGGTCAAAAATTGGAAGATGGAAAACTTAGAAAAATTAATGTCATCATCAATTTGACGGAGCCCTTCACCAGTCGTGTGGTGCCACACGATCTATATAGTGTTCCATTGAACAACACTTTGTGAGAAAAAATGTTGCCAGGCCACCTCACACCCAGGTCCATGACTCGACAAACCTTCCACGACCCGTGAAGATGGCCATGGCACAACGCTTAGCCAAGAAAACTCCTCCCATGCCCACTCTTCCTCACTTGCACACACTCCACGACTAGTCACACGGTCATTGGCATGCCACAGGGCCCGTGCCACTGGACGTGTCACATGCCTTAGACAAACAATGATCTTTTTCAGCTCAAGATAGTCCAGACGGCCCGTCAAAAGCTCCATTGCCAGTCTAGGTGCCCGTGTGGTTTCCCTGCATGGGAGGGTCTCACGAAAATGATAAAAACTCCTTCATCCGAGCTCGGAATAAGGTCAAACCAAGTGCATTGGGAAGCTAACTCAAAGGTCTTTCATTTGACATGTCCTAGACCATCCATTTCCAAGTTTATTAAAGGTTATGCTCATTTAAAAATGACACTAGCATTAACCAACACCCAAAAGTCAACTCATAGAGAAGTCCTGAACTCGTTTAAGTACAAGAAGTCTCCCATGAACCTAATACACTTTACACCTATATAAATAATGCTTTAAACATGGATAAATAAGAGCATGAAGTAACAAGGTATCACAAAATGTGAAATAGTAAATATGGATTTCATTACAAGGTCGGCAAGGACAAGATAGCAATTTGACTCAACATGGGTAACTCTGGATAGAATGATGAAAAAAACCCACTTTTTGACGGTAAAGGATACTTATGGTGTCGAGGATTATATTAGGGTTTATATCAAAGAATTTGTGAAGTAGTATGGGGCACCATTGTCCATCATATCGTATGGAAATGCTCAATTTACTTCCTATTTTTGGAAGTCATTCCGAAAGGGCCTTAGTATTTAGGTGAAATTAAATTCCACATTTCATTCTTAAACGGATGGACAAGTGAAAGAACTATTCACACCTTGGATGATATGTTAAGGGCTTTTGTGCTTGATTTTAAAGGAAGTTGGGATGATCACCTAACTCGTATTGGATTTGCTTATAACAACAGTTTCTATTTGAATCTTGGTATGGCCCCAGTCGAAGCATTCTATGGTAGGCGGTGTAGATCAACAGTGGGATGATTTGAAGTTGAAAAAATGTCCTTAATTGGTCCAGATTTGGTGCTTGATGTTATGGAGAAGATGAAAGTCATAAGAAAAAGGTTAAAAGTTGCCCAAAGCCATCAAAAGTCATATGTTGATGTTAGGAGGAGAGAATTGGCATTTACTGGAGGTGATTGGGTATATTTGATAGTTTCCCCAATGAAATGAGTGATGCATTTTGGTAAGAAAGGAAAATTGATTCCTAGGTATGTTGGACCCTATGAAATAGTGAAAAAAGTTGGAAAGGTATCCTATCAATTGGATTTACCTATGGAATTAACCATGATATATATGGTGTTACATTTTGAGATACTAAGAAAATGCCGGGTGATACTAATTCTATTGTTCCGGTGAAAGATGTAACCATTAAGGATGATTTGACTTATGCAGAAGTAACGATTGAGATCTTGGACCGACAAGTAAGGAAATTGAGGAATAAAGAAGTTGCATTTGTCAAGGTGCTATGGAGAAATCAACAAGTTGAAAGTGTCACTAGGGAGGTCGAAGCACATATGATAAAAAAAATACCCATACCTCTTTCCATCTTTTCAAGCCTAAGGTACTTAATACGTTCCATTCCTTCAAAATTCTCATGAATGTATATTTATATTTCAGTTGCATGCATGCATGATAATAAAACTATTTTTGAATAATATTTGATACATAAGCTTAATAGTTTTATGAAAATGATAATTTAGCTGTATTTTTGCATATATGCTATGAGGATGACTATTTTCTACTCTATTCAAGCGTAATTTTGAAATTATCCCAAGGGGGAGATGATGTAACACCTGTCATGTTTTTAGTCTTGAACAATTAAAGTATAGAAAAATTGTACTAATGGTCAGAAATTACAAGCTAGTTTGCACCCCATAAAAGAATCCGTGGGTCATAGGTCATAACATGGAAAGTGTCCAGTGAAAATGGAAAATTAAAGAATTTTTGGAAGTCATCTTATGAATTATCAGACGTGTTTTATGTTTTCCTATAGCCCGTATGTAGGTCTTATTGGTGGAAGCCCTGAGGGACTAAAATTTATCTATGTCTGGAGTCTTCATATGAAGCTTCTACTGCTTGTAAGATTCTCTATGAGTCATATTACATGTTCGTATATCAGAAGTTCCAATTCCAGTAGCTCAACTTTTGTGACACCTTGACTATGAGAGAAGATACGACCTATAAATCAACTTTTGTGACACCATGACTATAAAAGAAATACTACATGTTCATGGTTTTGTGGATGACACCAGCAATTTTTAATGGAGGGTGTTCTTGACATTTCTAATCCATCTAAGTTCTAAACTATGTTGTTCTTGGCTACCTTAACTACCCTAACTGACCTAAACTCTATAAGGACCTATTCCTAATTCATTTAGACCTTTTAGTTCTCAAATTTCTCTTAAGAGTTCTCAATTTTCTCTCTCTAAAACAACGGTTCCATTGAATCTAAAGCTTGAAGATTAACCAAAGTTTTTCTACATTTTTTCACTAATTCTAAGAATTATACTTGAGGTATGTAGGCCTTCGTTCATGGATTATTTTCATCCATGAAGCCCAATCCAAAAACTTCCTTTTTATCAAAATTTCATGATGATTTCTTATGGGCTTTTAAGCTATTATTCCAAATGTATGGATTATGGTTCTTTATAAGATAATTATGATTAATTAAGCATGAATTATGATGAATTTCATGATGTATAATATTTTCAAGTGAAAGTACGTAATTCCAAAGTATGCATGATTAGGGCTTAATAATTTAATGTGGATTCCATAGTAAATGATTTAATTTGGTTTTAATTGCATATTTTCTCCATAAATTTGCCTCAATTACGTGATTTTGAATGTCCATGGACCCACACTTAGCCTTATCTCTTGTGATAAAGCTATGAATCTATATGATTGCAACTTCATGTATGAAAAGCTTATTTTAAATGATGATGGTATTATGACATTGATGATGTTATGAAAGCTATGATGATGCTATAATTAAGAGAGTGATGAAGACCCTAATGATTATGATGATGTTAAGATATGAATGTATATCCACACTATATAAAAGCAAGTAGATAAACTATTCTTATGATATGATGATTCACGAAAGATTATGATGATTATGTGTTTGTGTGTTATATTTGCACGATTATCGGTTTGACCTTGATTTTGGGAAGAAATACAGAAGTTGCTGATTTTTGATGCAGCGCGAGACCTTTTGCAGGCGGTAGACCATTCTACGGGCTATAAAGGAGTTTCGTGAATAATTCCAGTGAGGGCCATTTTCTAAAGTTGATTTTACGAACACACAAATGGGTCATGGAATGTTTTTGAAGTTGTAGAAAATGGTTCGTCTCCTGAAGATTAGAGATTGGGACTTTCTGAAGATTCATCAAATGCAACCCCCTTACAGGTCCTAAACTACTTTACGAGTCATAAAGGGGTACTATAGACTTGAAGTCCAAATTTTCAGTAGCTTTGAATGAGACTCCGATCACGGGACGTGGAATGTAATATGGCCCATAAAATCCTTTCGTATGGTTATCCTATCTTAGTTAGGACTTGAATTTTACTTATTATAAATAGGTTTTTTAAGTTATATTTCATATGTTTTCGCCTGGTAGTCAGATAACTTAGTAATTAGAGAGAGAAAATAGATTACATTGGAGAGTCTTTGAGGACCCTTTTATTCGAATTTCTTCTTAAAGCTTATGATTTTCATTGAAGTTGGATTTGCTTGTTCTTATTCTATTGTGTAAGTGTTCAATCATGTTTCCTCAATCCAAAATTCTTGTACCTATACAAAGCATGAGTAGCTAAATTCGCAACTAGGGTTGTGGGAACCATGAAAACTAACAAAGTAAAATAGAATAATTCATAATTCTTGTAAAATATTCATGCATGTATTAATTAAGTCTCTTCGTTTTGCATGTTTTTTTATGGTGGCCAATATTAGAACTTTCCTAGTGTTACTAACTAGACAAAGGAATTAATGAATAGGAAAAAAATTAATTAAAAGGATTCGATTTATATGTTCTCGTCTAATCACCAAACTGGGTCAAGAGGAGGTTGTACTGGGACTAATAGGTAAGTTTTGGTAATGCACACTATGGAGATGGGCCAAGTCACATACTGAAATTCACCTCTTACTTTGACCAAAGGGCTTGCTAAACTTAACTTATACTTTATGCTACACACTAGAAAAGAATTATGTTATCCAGTGATACTGAGTTAGGAAATTATGGGTGAAACATTACCCTAGTTTCTCTTCATATTAATTTCTTTCTTGTATTAGTTAGTTTAGATTTATTTTGCATTGATTATTGAAACCCCCCTCCACGGGAATGTAAGTTGGTTAACCAGTCGAATTGCAGTCATTAAATTCTCTTGAGTCTACGTATGCCCTATGAGTTCAACCCTAACCTCTTTTTGGTTCTATTTCTTGACAGAAATCGTATTATCTTCTAAAAGGAGGTGTAACTTGGGCGGCATCAAGATATTCGCCGATGTTGCCGGGGAATACGGCTAGACTTAGTTAATTCATAGTGATTTGAGTGTTAATCCTTATTTCTCACATTTTATGTTTTGTTTATTTTTGTTCTTTTTTAGGGTATATGTGTAGTGTATGCCCAACACCCGGAGTCAAGGCAATTCCTTAGCTCCATTTGACCTAAAGATTCAGAGACTGTTGAGAAGAATGGCTTAAGATGATGCCAACAACGTGGACAATGCAGCTCTGAACAGGAACAACTGTGAGAATGCTGATAATGAGAACCCACCTCCTCTTGAGGATATTGCCCCATAGCCTCAGGACTTTAATGCCAATGCTTATCAGTGAAATCAATACAGGTTGAATGTTATGGCTATGGAGGTGACTGGAGCTATTGCGTTGCCACCATTAATAGCAGACACAAAGTTCACAGTCTCGAGTGGGTTGCTTCAGATGCTACAGAATCATAGGCTATTTGTGGGCTTACCATAGAAGGATCCTCATAGACATCTATATAATGTTGCATTTATTTGTAACAATGTGATAGGAACACAGAATCTGTCTATGGATACTGTGGGACATTATGTCTTCCCCTTGTCTCTTATAGGCAATGTAGCATTATGTCTTTTTGAGCTCTCAAAGAGTTCGATCACCAATTGGGCATACTTGTAGAGGGCTTTTTTGGAGAGGTACTTCCCTAGATCGTTGAAACTCAAGTTGAAGGACCAGATCAACAACTTTGAGCAACTTTCTACTAATTCTGATTCGATCAGTACTACTTGGGAGTAGTTTACCAATTGCTTAAGAAGTGCCCTAGACCAAAAGATAGTTGTTGATGCGATGGTGGAGATCTTCTATGGTGTCATCGATGAACAGTCAGACTTGTGCTGACACTATCATGGGGGGCATGTTCTTAGACAGCCATTTGCAAGGATCACTGAGCGGATAGAAAGAGTGGTCAAGACTAATCGTGCATGGGGGCAGAGAGACAGAGCATCCACTAAAAGTTTGTACACTATCATAAGCAATGATCAATGGAGAAATCATGCAATAGCTTGCTTAGGTCGTATAGGTATACAGGTGATGATGAAGCAGAACCAAGAATGAGTTAATACAAAGGTTCATCAACCTCCATGTGTACCTATATCGGATGAGCCTTATTATAATGAGGATGTGTGTCTTGTTTCTGATCGGACGGGGGGTTTCTGGACAAATGCCCAAGGGTCTGATCCGAACTATTGTTGCAAAGGTCAAGAAAATCAAGGTCAAAAATTCAATAGGGATGGAGCTTATAGGGACAATCGCGGAGGATATTATGATAGAAATAGGAATGGTCCTTATGTGCCACCACATAACCACGACGCATGTGCAAGTTATTCTAGAATTGAGAAGATGTTTGATCGCCTATCGAAGAAAGATGAAACATAGGATGAGTCTCTGAGAGGCATAAAATCAAAGAATTCTTGTATAAACTCAGAAATTGAGTCTCACTCTATGGCTACCAAATAGCTTGAACAATAGTTTGATCAAGTGTCGACTCAACCTAATCAGTGTCAGAGGGGTAAATCGCCTAGTAATATAGTTCAAAATCCTAAGAATGAAGGATATGTATGCCATTACTACTCGGGGTGGAAAGAGCACCATTGATCCTCCCATGCCAGTTAGTAAGGATGAGGTTCGAGAGGAGAGTTGTGGCCAAGAATGTGGAGATAGGAGACTATCTTGGCAAGGATGGGGTGAGTGAAGTTGTTGATGTGCCACAGAAGTTGAAGAACATTCCTAGGCCTCCTACTTCCTTCCCTCAAAGAATCAAAAAGAGGGAGGAGGAAGGAAAATTCAAGCACTTTCTCTCCATGTTGAAAAAAGTCTCTATCAACTTCTCTCTCATTGAGGTATTGGAAAATATGCCAGGGTATGCTAAGCACATGAAGGACCTGGTCATTAAGAAGTGCACTATGAACTATGAGCTTTCACAAGAGCTTCAACATTGCAGTGCTATTTCTATGAGGTCCTTCGCTTAGAAGTGAGAAGATCCCAGTGCTTTCACCATACCCTGCACCATTAGAAATGTGGAGTTTGCTAGGGCGCTGTGTGATCTAGGTGCTAGCGGTCACAAACCAAGCCTAGGGCCTAGACAATAAGATGACGAATAGGAGCCCGAAGGGACCCAAACAAGCCTCTTAGCATATTAGTCAGACATCCTAGGTCGTGAAAGCAAAGTAAACATCATCAAGAGATTTAAATAAGGATAAAAGGACTAAGGGAAGCCTTAGATAATCATAAACAATCAAGAGTCAAGAGCATAGCATAATTACATCACTTCTCCAACAAAACCTCTAAACATAGAATGGACCGTGGCCAAGACACTTTCCGGGCTCACCCTCATAGTATCAAGAGTTCAACATAAAGAAATAACATAAGCAAGAGTAGCACAGCCCGTGTCCCCGAACTTGAGGACTCACCAAAGCTTATCTTCAAGATATCACAACTAGCCACATGGAGGATGATAGTGAGGAGCTCCTGTTCCTACATGGTAACATCATGTAGGCATAGAGTATGTGTTAGTATGTTTGAATGTACTAAGTAAGTAGGATATAATGCAACAAGAGATAGGCAACACAGTCAAAATGCTTAAACATAGGCAATGGGTAGTATAATAACAATAAGGCACGCATAGTCAATGCTTGAAGTAAAACATGCTTGTATAGAACATATACATGTATAGGAAGAGTCCACTATTATAGACCAAGCGAACTAGTACTTGGAATCCAAAGCATACCATCCCCTTGGAAGGCGATTGAGGTATCTACCCCTCAATAAATAGTATGGGGTTACCACCACCCAACAAGGAGATTGAGGTATCTACCTCAAATATGGTAGTATGGGCTTACCACCCCCCGACAAGGTGATTAAGGCTTGACACTCCCTCAACAAGGTGTGGTAAACTTGCAACACCATAGATACTTTTCATGAATTCAACATATGCATACATTTCATTATCATCATAAGGTCAATAATCAAAAGACATGCAATAGATCATCAATAACTCAAGAATCCTTAATCGGACATTTTATCAAATACTTTGTAGGTGTGTAATATAGTTGAAAATCATGCTATTCAGGAGTGAAATCATGTGAGAAAAATATATAAATCAAACCACCAACACTTAGTAAAACCCTCATGCAAGATACATTGAAACCCCTCATCAAATCTCATAATAGATCATAGATTCATAGCTTAAAACATACTTAAAAAATCAGCATTTTATGAAACCCCAACATAGTTTGTAATAAACTTTCATAATAAGAGATGCCCATAGATAATCTAACTTGAAAACATGCAATTTACAAGCTATACAAGTATTATTACTCCCAACCATGTTACACCTAAACATTCAGTATACATGTCATATTGAGATTATGTCTATTGCCTATGATTATGTGTCTTGATTATTATGGTTATGATTCTTGTTACATTGCACCCTGCATACTTAGTACATTCCAAGTCCTAAAACATACTTTATGCCTACATGATGTCATCATGTAGAGATCGGAGCTCCTATCGATCATCCTCATTCACGTGACTAGTTAGATTATTCCATCTAGGTCTTGGTGAGTCTTCACATATAGGGATGATATCTATTTTCTTTTGTGTTATGTCGAGACTTCTTCTATATGATGGATACTTATTATTATGAGGGTGATCCTGAGAAGTATCTTGGCCCCCACTCTATTCTAAGTTAGAGGTTTTATTTGATACTATGTTTTGTATATGCTATTATTAGCTTGACTCTTTTATGGTTTTATGATCATCAAAGACTTCTCTTAGTCTCGTTTTCCCTTTTTATTAATTGACTCCTATTATTGCTTAATTTTGCTTCTGTAACCAAGGATGTGTGCATGTTACAATCAAGAGGCTTGTTTGGGTTGTCTTCAAACATCTCATTAGCTGTATCACGTCTAGGCCTTAGGTTTGTGTCATGACAATCTTGGTATTAGAGAACTAGGTTGTTAATGGTCCTCGAAAATTGAACACACTGCGTCAATTGTAGTCTTATTCATGGTTGTTAATGGTCCTCGAAAATCTAACAAACCGCGTCAATTGTAGTCTTATTCATGGTTGTGAAGCATGCCACAACTATGAATGAGAGTCTATGAGGCATTTTAGGAAATGTTTCACTTCTTCATGATCTATATCATGCTCTAGATGTAAAGATAAGGATTTTCCCTTAACGAATGCTCTTTACTCTTCTAGATCGTGGCGCTAACAAGAGGCAGACTAAGGATAGCCCATACACAAGAGAAGTAACCAGTAGTTCCCGCTCCTCCAGCTCCTCAAGATGGAGGGGCTACCCAAATTGAGTTCCATAATGTTATCACTATGTTGGCCCATGCTATGACAAACCAATTGAACCAAGGGGACCAAGCTCCTCATGCTCCTAATTCGGCCTCAAGGGTGAGGTACTTCACAAGGATGAACCCTCCAGAGTTTCATAGGTCTAAAGTGGAGGAAGATCACTAAGAATTTATCGATGAGGTGTATAAGGTGCTAGCTATTATGGGGGGAACTCAGAAAAGAAGGTGGAACTAGCATCCTATCAACTTAAAGGTGTGGCTCAAGTTTGGTTTGCTTAATGGAAGTTGGAGAGGAGAAATGAAGATGCTATTCCTTAGGAGTAGTTCAAAGCCGCCTTCCTCAACCAGTTCTTCCCTATTGAGTTGAGAGAGGATAATATGATGGTGTTTATGAATCTCAAGCAAGGTTCCATGAGTGTGAGGAATTATTCCCTCAAATTCAACAAGTTCTCCAAGTACGCCCCATATTTGGTTGCCGACCGAAGAGCTAGATTGAAGAAGTTTGTGTCAGGGGCATCCGACATGGTAAATGAAGAGTGGCATACAACCATGCTTGTAAGTGATATGGACTTGTCTCGACTCATGACAAATGCCGATAAACTTGAGTTGGATAAGCTTAGAAAGAGACGAAGTGGGGAGTCCAAAAGGCCTCGGTTAGGGGGTAGTTTTAAAGGTTTTAAGTGTGGTCGGTTTCATCAAGGTCACAAATTTCAAGGCCAAGGTTCCTTTTGTGCTCCCAAAAAGAGATTTTCTAATAAGGGGGTACCTAACCCAAGGTTGCAGGGTGGCAATAGTGGGATGACTTATCCTAGGTGCCAAAAGTGTAGGAGGAATCACAGTAGTAAGTGCTTGAAGGATTCAAACGTGTGTTATGGATGTAGGAGTGTAGGCTATAAGCTTGTTGATTGTCCTTATGTTCAAAACAAGGGAAAATATGGTCATCCTCAAGGACAAGGTGGTCATGTTGATCAAAGGGCTTAAGGTGTCCAATAAGGGGTTACTCCATGTCACAAACGGTTCTATGCGCTCCAAGGAAGGCAAGTAATGGATGAAGTGCTCGATGTTGTTACCTGTATGTTAAAGGTTTTTGATTATGATATTTATGCATTTATAAATCCGGGTGCCACTCTTTCTTTCATTACTTCTTTTGCTGCCAAAAAGTTTAATATGTGTTCCGAATTATTGTGTGAACCATATGAAGTGTCTGCCCCCGTTGGTGAATCCATTATTGCTTAAAGAGTCTATAGAAATTGTCCTGTGTTCATACTGCATAAAGTCTTACCTTGCGATTTTGTTGAACTTGACATGATAGATTTTAATATTATTCTTGGGATGGACTGGTTACATGAATATTATGCTTCCATTGATTGTAGGACTCGTGAGGTGAGATTTTCCAATTCCCTAATAAGCCAATTCTTGAGTAGGAAAGTTGTGATGTGGTGGTCAAGGGTAGATTCAATTCTTGTCTTAAAGCTCAAAAATTGATTTCTAATGGTTGCATCTACCATCCTATAAGAATTAGGGATGTTAAGTCCATAGTCCTTCCCATTGAGTTGGTTCCAATAATCAATGAGTTTCTTGATGTCTTTCCAAATGAGCTTCTCGGTGTTCATCCCGAAAGGGAAATAGACTTTGGTATAGACCTCCTCCTCGATACTCAACCTATTTCCATCTCTCTACATCATATAGCCATAGAATAATTGAAGGCATTGAAGGATCAATTGAGGGATTTGTTGAAGAAAGGTTCCATAAGGCATGGCAAGTTACCTTGGTGTCAACAGTGTTGTTTTTGACGAAGAAGGATGGTTCCCTTAGAATGTGCATTGATTACCAGAAACTTAATAGAGTTAGCATAAAGAATGAGTATCCTCTACCAAGGATACATAACCTTTCTGAGAAATTACAAGGGGCTATGCACTTTTCTATGATTGATCTTCGGTCTGGATACCACCAAGTGAGAGTGAGGGAGGGTGATATTCCTATGATGGCTTTTCGGACAATGTATGGGAACTTTGAGTTTGTGGTGATGTCCTTTGGGTTGACTAATGCACCGGCTATATTTATGGATCTAATGAATAGTCTTTGAAGCCTACATTGATATGTTTGTGGTGGTCTTTATTGATGATACACTAATTTATTCCGGGAGTAAAGAAGAACATGTGATCCATTAGAGGGAGGTGTTGAAAATTTTGAGGGATGAGAGGTTGTTTACTAAGTATGAGAAGTGTAAATTTTGGTTGAAGGAGGTTGCAGTTTTGGGACATGTGGTGTCGAGTGTTGGCATTAAGGTGGATCCTAAGAAGATGGACGCGATACGGAATTGGCCTAGACCCTTGGCTCCATCTGATATTAGGAGTTTCTTGGGTTTGGGGGGTTACTACCGCCGGTTCGTGAATGGTTTCTCTTCTGTTGCTTCCCCTATGACAAAGCTTACCTAAAAGATGAAAAACTTTATTTGGACCGATGAATGTGAAAAGAGTTTTTCAAACCTTAAAGGACAAGCTTATTTCTTCTCCTATTTTGGCTCTACCGGAAGGGTTAGAAGGGTTTATAGTTTATTGTGATGCCTCAAGATTGGTTTAGGTGTGTTTTGATACAAAATAATAAGGTTATAGCATATTTCTCTAGACAACTTAAGGTGCATGAGAAAGATTATCCCACCCATGATCTTGAATTTTCAACCATGGTGTTTGCTTTGAAAATTTGGAGTCACTACTGGTGTGGGGTTCAAGTTGATGTGTTTACCGACCACAAGAGTCTCCAATATGTGTTAACAGAAAAAGATCTTAACTTGAGACAAAGAAGGATGTTAGAACTCCTTGAGAATTATGACATGAGTATGCGCTATCATCCCAGCAAAGCTAATGTTGTGGCCGATTCTCTAAGTAGATTGTCCATGGATACCCTAGCTCATATTGATGTTGGTAACGAGGAGGTGGCTAGAGAAGTTCACATGTTAGCTAGGTTGGGGGTTAGGTTGAATAAAGTTGCAAATGGTGGTGTAGTGCTTGTTGATGGTTCCAAATTTTCTTTGATTGAGGAAGTCAAGTCAAAACAAAACCTTGACCCCACCTTGCTATAGTGGAAGATTATGGTGAGGGATGGTAAAGTGGAGATTTTCTCCCAAGGGGGCGATGGTTCCCTTAGGTACCATGGTAGGTTATATGTGCCTAATGTTGACGACTTGAGGGAGTTGATATTGAAAGAAGCTCATAATTTATCCAGTTCTATTCACCCCAATTCCACAAAGATGTATAGAGACTTGAGGGAGGTGTATTGATGGGGTGGTATGAAAAGAGATATTGCCAAGTTTGTAGCCGACTGTTATAATTTCCAACAAGTGAAAGCCAAACATAAAAGGATGGGTGACCTAGCCCAAGACATAGAAATTCTTACTTGAAAGTGGGAAGAATTCAACATGGATTTTGTGGTTGGGTTGCCAAAGACTAGGAAACACTTCAATTCTATTTGGGTTATTGTGGATAGAATTACAAAGTTGGCTCACTTTCTACCGGTTAAAACAACTTGTGGTGCCAAAGATTATTCCACGTTGTACATTCATGAATTGGTTAAATTTCATGGGGTACCCTTGTCTACCATATAGCATCGTAGTGCTCAATTCACTTCTCATTGTTGGAGATCTTTCTAAAAGGGTCTTGGTACCAAGGTCAGGCTTAGCACAGCTTTTTATCCACAAACGGATGGCCAAGTCAAATGGACTATCCAAACTTTTGAGGATATGCTTATGGCTTGTGTTTTGGAGTTTAAGGGTAGCTGGAATGAACATTTTCCACTTAACTCTAGTATTAGCACGGCTCCCATTAAAGCTCTATATGGTAGGCATTATAGATCTACGGTTGGGTGGTTTGATGTGGAGGAGATGGCCTTGTTAGGCCCTGATTTGGTTATGGAAGCTTAAGAGAAGGTGAGGTCGATAAGGGAGAGGTTGAAGATGGCTCGAAGTAGGCAAAAGTCATATTTCGATGTGAGGAGAGAACTTGAGTTTAATGTTAATGATTACGCTTACCTGAAGGTCTCACCAATGAATGGTGTTGCTGGTTTACCTACACTTTGGTGCCCCAATATCGCCTTCCCATTCAAGAACTGCCTCATTTGGAAAGTGGAATTACACTCTCTTAGTTCTACGGTGCCATAGCAAGAAGCTAACTAATCCATACTTATTATAACATCAAATTCCACCATTTCTAGCTCAATAAGGTCAGCCAATGTGTCATGGTCACAAATAGTTACTACACAGTCATAATAAACCCTTCTAGCCATAATAGATTCACTAGTTGGTGTGGACACTTCAAATAGTTTGTTCAATAATTTTGGTGTTCTCTTAAGCTTCCCAGCAACTAGTGGAGTGATTTATGATAGTGTAGAACCAAGGTCAATTAATGCTTATACATTATGTGAAAAGATGGACAATCTACCTATGACTACATCGGGTGAATCATCCAAATTTTGTTGACTCCCTAAAACATAAGTATGATTCTGGACTCTGTTAGAGCTAGCTTCCCCTCTAACACCTCTACCACGACCTGTACGTGCTTGCTGACCCTACCTAAGGGAGAAATTGATGATGATGCAACAACTGTCCCAGTAGGTTGTGTTATATCCCCCATACATCTCCTCGGGAAATCTCTCATCATATGCCCTGGCGCACAACACCAATAACAAACATCTGTGCCAACATGACACAACCCTAAATGACTTCTTCCATACTGTTTACAAGGCATCTTAGGAGTCATCTGTTATCCTGTCCAATATCCTGTTGTCCGTGCACCTTGTCCCTCACCTCATTAGCCATATTATTACTTCTAGACCCTTGAAGTTACACTGGAGCACCAGCTGTAGAGTAGGAGGATGATGGCCTAGGTGATCTATTATAAAATCGAGGCCTAAGCTCACTTTGGGATGGTGTAAACTGCCCTGTAGATTTAGCCATTTTGGCCTACCCCCTTTCCAACTCTTGTGTCTTTCTTCTTTACCTCTGATCCTCCAATTTCTGCAAAAGATTGCATCCTCGCTGTATCCATATCTTTATTCAAGGAAGCAATGTTACAGTCTCTGACTAGATACTATCCAATCTATCCACACATCGATTAACTCTATCTGCCATAGTAGCAACTACATTAGCAGCATACCTGGCCAGGGAATTAAATTGAATGCTATACTTCCTCACACTTGCAAGTAGTTGGAGGTGTATATATATCCTTAGATTGCTTTCAAGCTTCATACTATAATATAGCCACACCCTTCAACCTATATGTTGCTAACTCGATAGCTTCTGTACCACTCACATGCATAACATGTAAAGTGTGTTGAATCTGATCAATAAAGTCTTGTGGATCTTCATTAGGATCTAACCCAATGAAAGACGAATGGTCCAAATTAAGGAAGTCACGTATCCTCGTGCTAGCTTCCCTATTCGCACCACCTACACCTATAACTGGACCTTCCTATCTTTGACTTTGGCCAGCAACTATACGAGTCAAAAGTTGGACTGCATTTCTCAGATCCTGCAAGACAAGAACGGAAAGTTGAGCCCAAGGTTTGTGTGTCCTTATAGAATTTTTAGGAGAATTGGTAAGGTTTCCTGTGAATTGGAGTTGCTTATGGATATGAATATGGTCCATCTGGTCGTCCATTTGTCTATATTGAGGAAATGTGTTGGTGCCCTTAGAAGTTGTGGTGTTAAAGAAGGTAATTTGACCTATGAGGAAGTCCCAGTTGAGATTTTGGATAGACAAGTGAAGAGGTTGAGGAACAAAGATGTTGAATCTGTCAATGTCCTTTGTAGGAATCAACAAATTGAAAGTGCCACATGGAAAGCCGAGGCAGACATGAAAAATCTATATCCATACCTCTTCCACTCTAATCAAATTGAAGGTAATAAATCAAGTCCCATCTATGATTTCAAGTCTTAAGTTTCAGCCCTCATGTCATATTGTATGCATTCATGTTCATGATAGCAAGTTTATGGTGATTTTTTATATTCATGTTAAGACTTTTTGAAAATGAAGTTTAAGTACATTTGTTGTATTCATGTCGAACTAAAAACTTCATATTTACTTCTTTTACACATGTTTCTTTGACATTTGGGGATGAATGTCCCTAAGGGAGAGATATTGAAACACCTCTCATGTGCTTTGAAATGCCTCATAATCGTAATTTCCATATATCACAAAATCCATGTGTTATTTCGAAAATCTGACTTTATATTCTTGATCGAGGGAAAAGTTGAGTGCGAAATGGGTATAACCAGATTTTAGAAGACCCATAGCAAAAAATAATTTTCGCTAATTTTTGAATTCTAATGGTTGTCCGCGCCTAGGCCGCGACATGCCAATGGCATAGAGTAGTGTATTTTGTCAGGTGCATTTGGTACGCCTCGTACCAGGGGCACGAACTAGTGGAAGTTTTTCCTATGTTTTCTTATTTTATCCGTGGGAATTTGGATAATGACCCAATACTCATTTAAACGTGAAATCTTTCATACATAGTCATTTTTCAACTCTATAACTCACAAAACCCTCTCTAAAACCTCTCGAAGACTTTATCAAATCTCTCATTCAAATTCAAGGATTTCAAGCTCAATTTGGAACTCAAGAACCCATTTCAATCTTCAAGTTTCCCTCAACTTAATTTCAAGAAAATCCAAGTTTAAGGTATGTAGGTCTTCATCCATGGGTCCTTTCACCCATGGAAGGACCCATGGGTCCTTTCACCCACGGAATGCAACCTTCTCTTCTTATGAAGATTGTATGATTTCAAGTTGTATTACCCATGGGTATATTTTATTATGAAATATAAATATAAATTATGATGGGCTTTAATCAAGTATTTATTGATTGTGCATGAATGTCTACTTCAAACTTATTCCATGATTTGATTTTATATATGATGAGACTATGCATGATTTGAACTATGAAGACTATGAACTATGATGAACTTTTGCTATGGATTTCATGATATCCAAATTGGGGATTTTATTACAATATTTGTGGGTTGATTTTGAATTGATTTTACTCATGTTGTTATACTCTTGAGTTACATGACTTTGAACAAGTATCGTGAACCCACCATGTGTTTGATGAAATTACATGACAACATTCCTCAAGTGGTTGACGAACTATTTCATGATTTACAAGTCAAGTGTTTTAAGATAATAATGGGCTCCCAAGCAGTCATTGAAATCATGACGAGTCCTTATGATCTACAAGTGAAACATTGATCTCTTATGATAAGTTTTATGCTCTTGTGAATTGTGAAGCCTACTAGATGATGTCATGAATCGTGTTGTACTCCTCACCCTCTAGTACAAGGAAAATGTCTACATGAAGGGGTCATGAACCATGTTATATACCTTACTCTCATGTACGACTTATTATGATGCATTACCTAATGTCTACATGAAGGGCTCATGAACCATTTTGCAAGAATTACCCTTATGTACTCTCACGACCCAAGCCTTGGGTCTAGGCGTGACATGGCAAATGGGGAACCCGAATGGACCCTAGAAAAGCCTCTTAACATGTCATTACACATCCTTAGTCACAGAAGCAATTAAACATCAATAAGAGAATCAAAATAAGGGAAAAGGGACTAAGGGTGTTTTTCATAGCTTAAAACATACAAGAGTCAAAAGAGTCAAAGCTCATAGCATCATTACATAACTTGTCCAACAACACCTCTAAACTTAGAATTGAGCGGGAGCCAAGACAACTTCTGGGCTCACCCCCATAGTTAAAAACATATAATAAGATAAAGAGAGTCTATGCATACACAAGAACAAAAGATATCGACCGCAAAGTTGAGGACTCACCAAACTTGCTAGAAGAGATAATACAAGCCACGTGGAGGAAGATGATCAAGTGGAGCTCCAATTCCTACATGGTAACATCATGCAGGCATAGAATATGCGTTAGTACATTTGAATGTACTAAGTATGTAGGATGCAATACAACAAGAGATAGGCAACATAATTGAAATGCATCATCATAAACAAGAGATAGTATATTAGCGACATGGCATGCATGAATAATGCTTGAAGTAAAACATACTTATATTATACATATTACATGTGTAGGAAGAGACCATCATCATAGACTAAGGAACTTAGTACTTGGAATCCAATGCATACCAACCGCTTAGAAGGTGGATGAGAAACATACCCTTCATCTTTGGAAGTACGAGATTGCCACCATCCAACAAGGTGGATGAGGTACATACCACTCATCTATGGTAGTACAGGATTACCTCCACCTGATAAGGTGGATGAGATACATACCCCTCATCTATGGTAGTACGGGATTGCTACCACCCGACAAGGTGGATGAGGTATATACCCTTCATCTATGGTAGTATGGGATTACCACCACCTGACAAGGGGGATAAGATACATATCCCTCATCTGTGGTAGTACAGGATCCCCACCACCTGACAAGAGGGATTAGGTACATATCCCTCATATATGGTAGTATGGGATTGCCACCACCCTACAAGGTGGATGAGGTACGTACACCTCATCTTTGATATGGTCAACTTGCTACACTATAGATACTTTCCATGATAATAACTTGTATATATCTTCCCTTCATTTTCATAAAGTTCTTAACTCATATACTATGCATTAGGCCTTCAACAACTCAAGAAAACTTAACTGGATATTTTATCATATACTTGATGGGTGTGTAATGCTAGTATAAAAAATGCAATCCAAGAGTGAATTCATGCCAGAAAACTTGAAGTAAATCAACCAACCAACACTTGCTAATACCCTCATACAACATACATTGAAACCCTTCATCAATTTTGAAAATATATCATAGATTCATAGTTCAAAACATGCCTAAACAATCATACTTTCATGAAACCCCAATATAGTTCATAGTCAAAATCATAATAAGTAATACCCATAAATAAATCAACTTAGAAACATACAATTTATGTAAAAAGGAAGGTTGGCACAATGGGTGAAAGGTCCCAATGGTTGAAACTCACATACCTCAACTTTAGAGAATTCCTTGATGAAGATTTTATTGAGAACTTGAGGCTTGAGTGAATTCCTTAAGATCCGGAATAAGTTTGGGACACTTGATTTTGAGTGAAATATTTGTCTAAGTGATTGAGAAGTTTTGGGGAATGTCTTGTATGATATGGGATTGAAAAATGACTAAGTATAGGTGTTTTTATGTATGGGTAGGCTTAGGGCAAAGGCCTAAAAGCCTTGGACCGAACAAGAAATAACTGGCAAAATTACACTGATCCGCGCCTTGGCCGGTTGCTCTAGGGGCGCAGATTGTTTCTAAAATTGCATTTTGTTGAATTTCAAAGTTTGATACGATTGCTCTAAAATTGGGGTTATACCCATCTCCTACTCAATTTTGGGCCTGATCAAGAATATGAAGTCAAATATATTATATCACGCATGAATTTTGAGATATATGGAAATTACAATCATGGGCACTTCCGAAGCACATTTTCAGGCACTTTTTAGGGTCATTTCAATGTCTCCCCCTCGGGAACATTTGCCCTGGAATTTCAAAGAAACGTATATAAGAGAAGTAAGCAGGATAATTTCAGCCCACACAAGAATTCAAAAATACACTTAAAGATCATCTCAAAAATCTCAACATTAGTGTCAAAATCACCATGGACTTGTGAATTTGAACATGAATGCATGCAAATGACATCAGAGCTGAAACATAAAACTTGAAATTACATAGGGGACTTAAAATTAGTATCTTAGGCTTGAGTAGAGTGGAAGAGATAAGGATATCACTTTTGCATGTCTTCCTCGACTTCCCATGTGGCACTTTCAACTTGTTGGTTTGTCCAAAGAACCTTGACGGAAGCAACATCCTTATTCCTCAACCTCTTCACTTGTCTATCTAAAGTTTACACTGGAACCTCTTCATAAGCCAAATTGTCTTTCATAATACCCACAACATCATGAGGCACAATAGTATTTGGGTCACCCGCAGAGTTTCTCAACATAGACACATGGAAGATCGGATGAAACAAAGCCATTTCACCAGGCAACTGCAACTCATAGGCCACCTTACAAATCTTCCTCAACACCCTATAAGGACCCACAAATCTTGGACTTGATTTACACGTTTTACCAAAATGAACCACTTCATGGGTGAGACCTTCAAATAGGCCCAATCACCAACGTTAAATTTAATCTCCCTCCTCCTTACATCGGCATAGGACTTTTGACAACTTTGGACTGTATTCAACCTTTCCCTTATCAACCTTACCTTCTCTATGGCCTCCATAACCAGATCCGGACTAAACAAATCCATTTCCCCTACCTCAAACCATCAAACAGGGGACCTATAACACCTTCCATAGAAAGCCTCAAAAGGAGCCACACCAATGCTAGAATGATAGCTATTATTGTAAGTAAACTCAATGAGTTGAAGATAATCATCCCAACGACCCTTGACCTCCAAATCGTAAGCTCTAAGTATATCCTCAAGAGCTTAGATGGTTCTTTCAGTTTGGCCATCCGTATGAGGGTGAAAGGCCATACTAATCTTTAGCTTCGTACCAAGAACTCACCGGAAGGACATCTAAAAGTGAGAAGTGAATTAAGCACCACAATCCGATAGGATAGACGAGGGCACCCCATGTATTATAACAAACTCATGAAAGTACAACTTAGCAAAATCTTCAGCACCATAAGTAGTCGTGACCGGTAGAAGATAAGTGATGTGTTCTCAAAATACAGTAAATTTGGTGCCTGAAATAAGGGATTTTGTGAGTTCTTAAAGTAACTTTTTAGTATTTTGATATATTTTTGTGTGAATTTTAATGAAAAGTTAGGCTGGCATAATTTTGAATAAAGGTTGCAGATTTTTCTTAACATAAGACTTACGAGCCCACCTACAAGTCGTAGCTCACCCCACGAGTCATAGGGTGATATCGTATCAAGAATTAGAGACTAAAATTCAGAAATCTGCTAAGTGGAGGTCACCCTACGAGGCCATCATACGAGTCGTAAGTCACACTACGAATGGTATAGGAAGAGTTGTAGAAAGAATTAGAGAGCCAAGATATTGAAAAAAAAACTAAAGACCAAGACTAGAACAACATATGAGTCAGAGATCAAGTAATGACTTATACCTATGGGTCGTACTAGTTTAGTCCAAGATGCCAAGAACCTGATACGACACCCCGACTACGACTCGTAGGTCATCCTACGAGTCATACCTGCGTAACTTATCAGCTGCCAGCTGTCTTTTCTATGTAAATTCTATGATTTTTTTATAAATATTATATATAGTTTAAGTTAAGTTTTTAGAAGAGGTTCGACTAGTAGACTATTGAAAGATACATTTTGAAGATTTTCTTAGTTTTCTAGAGTAATTTATTATTCTCTCTTGGTAAACTCATTTTTGGAGGATTGCAACCTTGCCTTGTACTTATTGTTGATCAATCAAGCATGTGGGTTTGCAATTTGTGGTTCCTTTTTTCTTTATGGTATTGGTAAAGCTCTAAACTTTGTCTGTTATTTGTATTCTTGTGTTTTTCCTTTGCCATGAGTAGCTAAGCACCCACAGGTTGGGGTTTTGGGAACCATGGGTAGTTGACCTTGAGATGACTTAGGTTTCTTGCAATTTTGTGATTGGAGTTTTGCATCTATTATCTATTTTCCTTTATTATTATTATTGATTAGTGGTGGCTAACACCAAACGCCGCCTACGATCATGATCCCAGATAAGGTAGTGACGAATAGAAAAAGGGAAGTAGATGAATATATTTGATTGATGTATTCTCGTCTAATCAAACAAGCCTGACTAAGGAGAGGTTGACTGGGACAATAGATAAATGTTAGTTGGCTCGCCATGGTTACCGACCAAGAGTCAGGGTGAAATTAAACCTTCACCTTCACAAGAGGCCTAGAAGAACCTAAGTTACCGTCCTGCATACAAATCACGAACTGTAGTTATGTTATCTAGGGTAACCAAGTCGATAAACCATGGGAATCATAATTCCCAAGTTGTCCATAAAATTGAGTGTTTCCTCAGGTTATAGTTAGTGGTAGTTTTAATTTGTTTTTGAAATAAACCCTCCCCCCCCCATTTAGAGATTCTAGTCATAAATGATAGAAATGATTAGTGGTGAAATATTGTTATCGATCCATATATCCCCTATGAATTCTATCCTAACCTTGTTTAGGTTAATTGCTGACAATGATCGCTTTCTTATTGGAGCGTGAACATCATCAGAAATTATGGTGCTGTTGCCGAGGATTACGGCTAGTTTTTTATTTGATTTCACTATTAGTTAGTTTTAGTGTTGATTTCTAGAGTCTCTTCTACTTTACTTTTGTTTTTGTTTTTGTTGTTTGATTTTATTTCCAGGGTATGCTAGGTTGTATGACCAACACAAGGATCCAAGGCAATCCCTTAGCTCCACTCAAATTTGGAGATCCATAGACTACCAAGAATAATGGCTCAAGTGAATGAAGATGTCAAGGTTGAGGAAGATATGAATACGGACGAGGATATGGAAAGAGAGGAATATCCACCACAAAGGGGTAACAGGCCACAGCTCAGGGATTTCAATGAAAACGTTTATGGATGGAATCAATATAGATTGAACCCTATGTCTATGGATGTTATCGGTGCTATAGTACTACCTTCATTACTGGTAGATACTAAGTTCACGGTATCGAGTGGATTGCTCCAAATGCTCCAAAAGAGCAGATTATTCACAGGCTACCTTCGGAGGATCCCCACCGTCATCTTCAAATTGTTGTGTTTGTTTGCAAAAGTGTCATAGGGATACAAAACCTTTCTCTTGATACTGTGGGTTTAAGAGTGTTTCCACTATCATTAACTAGAATGCAGTTGTATAGTTGTCTGAGCTTCCTCCTGGTACTATCACAAGTTGGCTGAACTTCAGAGAGTATTCCTTGAAAGATATTTCCCAAGATCTAATAAGTTGAAATTCAAGGACCGAATTAATAACTTTGAGCAATTTCTAGGTGATTCTATTAGCACAACACAGAAGAGGTTTACTAAATTCCTGAGGATGGTCCCTGATCACAAGATTGTTGATGATGCCTTGGTTGAAATCTTCTATCGAGCACTTGACAAGAATAATCAAGCTTGCGCCGACACGATTATGGGAGGCATGTTCATAGACCAACCTTTTGCATTGATAGCCAAAAGAATGGAGCAAGTTCTCAAAACAAATCGAGCATGGGGACATTAAAAGCAAGGTGTGGTGAAATCCTCTTGTGCGGTCAACATACACAATGAGCAAGCAAAGGTAAACGAAGAGATCATGGAGCAACTTACTCATCTTCGCACAAGTATAGACTTGGTTTTAAAGCAGAATTAGGCAAGTGTCAAGGCAATCACACACCAACCTCAAAAGGTCCCTACCTATGATGATCCATTCTTTGATGACGATGCATGTTTTGTAAGTAACCAAGTGGCGTGTTTCCAGAAGATCCCCCAAGGGTCCAATTCAGATTATTGGAGGCAAGGTTCCAGGAATCAAGGTCGGAACTTCACCCTTGATGGGATGTATATAGATAGTCGGGGAGGATACTTTGAGAGTGAGAGTACTAGACACAGCAGAGGGAGAAGAGAGGGTTGCAGGAATGGTCCTTATTTTCCACCACACAATTATGATGCCCGATCAAGCAACTCAAGCATTAAAGAAATGTTCAAAAAATTATTGAAGCGAGCAGACCATCAAGATAAGACTTTAAAGGGAATGAAAGCGGATATTTCAATTATTAATCAAAAAATCGAGTCTCACTCCATGGAAATCAAGCAACTAGAGCAACAATCCATATAGGTTTCTTCACAATTAAATTAGCACCAAAAGGGTACCCTACCAAGCAATACGGTTCAAAACCCAAAGAATGAGTACCAAGGGCATGGCATGGCAGTGATGACTAGGAGTGGCAAGAGCACTATCGATCCCGCTATTCCAATAGTTACGGATGACATTGATGAGAAGGGTCTTGATGGTGAATTCTTGGTTGAGGGAGAAGATCCGAGGGTTATTGGGATGTAACAAGAAGAGATAAGGTAGAATGAGAAATTAAAAACAATTACCAAACCTCCTCCTCTTTTCCCTCAAAGGCTCAAGAGAAAGGAAGAGGAGGGTAAATTCAAACACTTCCTCTCGATGTTGAAGCAACTCTCCGTCAACATTCCCCTTCTCAAAGCTTAGGAGAAAATGCCTTGGTATGCCAAATATATGAAGGATTTCGTCACCAACTAATATACTTTGAGCCAAGAGTCCTCGCAAGAACTCCAACAATGTAGTGCAATTAAGACCAAATGCCTTGCTAAAAAATGAGAAGATCCGGGTGCATTCACCATCCCCTGTACCATTGGTGATGTCGAGTTTTCAAGAGCATTGTGTGACTTAGGAGAGAGCATCACTCTAATGCCTCTTGTGGTATTTAAAAAGATTAGCCTTAGTACTCCTACCACGAAAAGAATGAGGTTGCATATGGCAGATCGAACCATAAAAAAATAGAAGGAATCCTTTTGGATGTACTTGTTAAAGTGGATAAATTCATCTTTCATGCAGATTTTGTGATCCTTGATTGAGAAGTTGATTTTGAGGTGCCCATCATTTTGGGGAGACCATTTTTGGCCACTGGGAGATCCCTAGTAGATATGGATTCAGGTCAACTGCGTTTTAGGGTTAACATGCGAAGATCTTGTTCAATATTTGCCAATCCATGAAACACCCATATGAGTGCAAGAGTGAGGTGTGGACCCTCGAGGATAGTTGATAAAGGACGGTGAAAAAGTCGAGCCACAACGTTAGACAAGGTGCTTCTTGGGAGGCAACCCAAGCATTTTTTATAAATATTGGCTTATTTTAAGTGTTTTTGATTACTAAGATTCTTAGGTAAAAGGTGCGAATTTGTTTTTATGATTAAAAGACACTGGTACAGTTGCAATATTTTGGGAATTCTTGTGTTTTGAGATTTGTTTTGCAGGATAGAATTGAAAACCAAAAAATTTGAAAAATGGCACTTGGAACAGCCTCGATGATCAGGCCTACGAGTCGTAGTCCTTACTACGACTCGTAGTCATGCTTCGTAGAGGGAATTAGTGAGTATCAGAACTTCGCACATACACGATGAGCCAACCTTACGACTCGTAGGGTCCTCTATGAGTCGTAAGAGGGGTTCGTAATGCCCAGGTATGATTCCTAAATTTTTATAAGTGTTGGGTCTGCTACAGGACCATGAGCTACGAGTTTTAGGATAACCTACGACTCATAGTCGAGGTCTCATAGCCCCGATCTTTAGATTTTTAAAACTTAACCTGTAAAATTTGACCCCTATTTTCGATATTAAAACCTAAAAGAAGCGAAGAAAAACCCCTCTTCTTCACCTATATCATTTTTCCTATCAAACGCCTTCCTACCTACATCATTTTTTGGCAAAGATCCAGCGAAGGAACTATTTTGAGGGTTGCGGCTTGATTTTCAATTTTCTTCACTTTGGTTTACCTCTATTGTGGATTGGTAAGCTCCACGGTTAAATTTTGCAATATTTTATGGTGAATTTGTCCCCTATATGAGTGTATGCTTTATTTAATCATGTTAAATCATGTCGCATAGTGATCATTGAACTAGACTAGTAATCTAGGGTTTTTAGGCTTTGAATGGTTGAGTTGTGAACCTACTTGTGTTGAAATTCTTGAATGGGTGATGATGATTGTGAAATTTATGATTCATTCATGGTATGTATTGTGTGATTGTTGACCGTGCATGGTCTGAATAGTTGTTGGAGTTGAAATTTAGGGGATATGGGTGTAATGCTTATGTTTTAGCTTATAGGGTTTTATTTAGTTGATATGTACGGGAATTGCATCCCTTAGAATACTTTATGGTTGTGAAGTAAGAGTTTAGAAAGTATATTCTCTTTGATATGCTTGGCGTAGCGTAGAATTGGTTTTGACTCCTAAGGGTGAGGATCATTTTGAATTTCTAATGATTACTATGGAATTGATTATTTGCCATGAATTCTACATTGCTCTTATGTCTCAAGTTGGTTTGAATTTTGTGTTTGGTTTGTGCTTGTTATGGGAAAATTTTAGGCACCTCTGATGCCTTCTATTTCCTACTACGAGGCACTCCTACGACTTGTAGGTTCCTCTACGAGTCGTAAGGGGTCCCTCATAGTGAGCAACAGTCATTTGCGGTTTCTTCATGTTTCTCATATGAGACTCACATATGACCCATAGCTCTTGCTACTACTCGTAGTGAGAGTCTCGTAAGCTTATCTGAGTTCTGAAAACTGTTTCTGAAAATGGTTATTAGCCCATACTACAACTCGTAGGTCACCCTATAAGTCATAACTGTGTCTTGTAGTAGGGATCAGAATGCATTTTTGAAATCCTAACTGGTTCTACGAGGATAGTGTATGATTCGTAGGTCACCAAACAAGGTGTAATCGCACTCGTATCTTCTAACCTACAGTTGCACCAGCAAATTTCTATTTTTGATTTGATTTTATTTCTTTTTCTTTGTTATGTGTTTTAGTGGATCAAACATATTGACCTGACATGTTTCCTTGTAGTTTGTCTGCAAATAAAATACCTCCTAAAGACAAGTGAGCAATCCAATCCTTTCAAAGGAGATTGGTGGATGAGTCATCTGGAGCTGAACAATCCGAGGGCTCTGTGGAGGCCTACAGAGCAAGGGTAGAACCGTAGGCCAATAGACCCCAAACTCGGGGACTTGCAGCATAGACGCCCATGGAAGTTAGTAGTTCCTCCCAGTCTGAAGATGAGGAACAATAGGGAAAATGGGATGGGTCAGATAGCAACTTGCCATAGATGACCCCCTTACATTTCGTATCCAAGTCAGAGTCCGAGAGCACCTCACAGACCCAAGAGGAGGAAGTACAGTCCTAACCCCTAGCTGATCATAAATGGTGTGTCCCTCGAATGAAAGAAATATACGATCAAGGGTTAGAGCCAAAGGGGCAGGGTAAGCCAGTCTGCAAATTTCATTAGGAGCGCGGTTGAATGCCTATTGCTTAGATAGAGTACCTTAATTAGATTTTGGGTTGGATGAGCACGAACTATGGTGTACCACACAACAGTTGAGAAAATATGCCCCTTACGTAGTCCGTGAGTTCTATTTGGCATACCTTGCTACATTCCACCAGGTGTTGCTGAAGAACAAAAGGGAAAATTGAGCAATCGAGGCTGTGGGTGGTGGCAGTCTGGGGGAGGAAAGTTGATATCTCAGAGGAGACGATCCGACAAGTACAGTTTGAGCCTGCTTTTTGGGTTCCTTAGCCTACTGCAGAGTATGATAGTCGTATTGAGAAGATGAGGATAGCAGTGATTAGGAAGGACATCAGGGGAGGGACAGAGCTACTATAGGATAGCCAGTCAAATCTTCTAGGAGGGTGTCGAGCCGACATGGGTCACAAATCATGCAGATCCTATAGTAAAGGCACACCATTCATTCCGGGCCAAGTTTTGGTGGTCCATTATCCGTTTGCATATTAGGCCAACTTTACGGATAATGTGATCACCCTCGAGAGAGCCGTACTATTGGTCAGCATTCTAGCTAGCTATGCTATAGATTGGGCCCAGATCATTTCAGAGCATATTCATGAGGCTACAGCTCAGATGAACACCTCACTGCCATTTCCAATTCTGATCTATCGACAATGCAGTGCAGCAGGAGTTCCTATTGATCCTCATTGAGACCCCCATGTAGAGGCCACACTACTACAGATCCCAACCTAATAAAGGCTGGTGAGAATCTGGTGGCCTTACCTAGAGCAGCTCCTTCGGCTATCCTAGAGCCATTCCCAATAGGACCTCAGATTCCAGGTTCACCTCCATATACTACTGGCACTACTCCATCCACTTCAGATCCCAGGCCAGTGGTTGAAATTGAGTCTACACCATCCACCAGCACTCCAGCATAAGCAGCATCTACTTTATAGGTCGACCCTCTTTTCTCTTTTGTTGCTTTCAAACTTTACTATGAAGGGTGGCTGTAGCAGAGGTCAGGCTATGGGAGTTGTCAGCACGAGTCCGGCTATTGATCGATCATACTGTTTAGGACTCTGAGGAGTGAATGAGGGAATTTTCTCGAGATTTAGTTGACAAGAGAGTTCGAGTGGTGGATGCCCGAGTCGACGGATTTGAGACTAGAGTACACAGGAAGCTTAAGGGGGCTAGGCCTGCCGATGAAAACGCAGTTACTGAGGAGTTGGCCAAATTCAAGTCCAACATATTACAGCTACTGGAAGGGGTAGATGATGAGGCATTTGATTGGCTCACCGATGGTCTGGATACCTGTGGGAAGAGCCCCTTTAATAGGGTGATGACCCAGAGCCAATCTCGAACAAGCCGAGATAGGAGAAGGAGCCCATACCTGAGGAGGTGGTGCAAGAGTCATTGTTGTTGATAGCTATTCAGAGCGCGTGAGAACAGCATACCCCACCTGGAGAAGATACTTCTGGTACAGCTACAGAGGAAAGGCAGGCCCAAGAACGTGCAAATCAGCCCGATACTGGTGCTTGATGCACCATGATGTTTGACCCCAGCTCTTACTTTTCTTTATGGATATTTTGTCCTTGTGTTAGATAATATTATTTTTTTCTGTTGATTTTTGGATGTTTTTTTGTTGGAGAATGTTTGGTTTTCAATATTAATTTTGTTAATTATTACTTTTTAATATTTATATATCTATCTTATGTTTTCATTTTTCCCGTTTTAAGTTTTTGTTTTTATTTTGAGGACAAAGTATCACATTTTGCTGGGGTGGAGGAAGTTATGGATTAAGGTGAAGTCTGAGTTGCCTCAAATCCATAAATTTCCCTATTTTTGATCCCAAGGTTTTCTTGTTGTGCTTCATTTTCCTTGTGGATGTTTACTTTTCTGTTGAAATGGCATGTTTAGGTAGTGTAGATAATGGGTAAATTCATAGTAGTGTTATCTATTGCCATATACATAGTTTTTAGATGTGTTTTAATGTTTTGATGAAAAATTGGGTACCCTTAAAAGTTTTGAGGTTGTGATTATTGATGCGTTCATACATTTTTTAGTATCTGGCAATGTTTGTTCTGATAATGTGAAGGTAAGCTGAGACTGAAAGCATGACGTATGAGTCTATACATTATTGTGGATGCAATTGCCATGTGTTTTATGAGCTTATTTTTCTACATTCATGCATCTTGTACGGACCCAAAACTTTCCTTGTTACTCTAAAGTTGGTTTAGTGGTGTGGTAGACATAGAAAGGATCTTAGGTCTTTGTTCCTTGAGTGAAACCACTTTTAGCCTAAATGATCCACCAGATGAGGAGTGAATCCCCTATTCCAAACTTTTGATCTTATCATGTACTCATTCTTTCTTGATACCTTGCTAGCTTAACCATGTTTGATGAAATGCCTTAGCATTAGCCCTAGTCTATCCTTGAACATGTGAATTGAGGCCAAAGGCCTAAGTTGAGGGTGGCTATAGTTAGTGGCCCTGGTTTGAGGCATAGATGTTGTGTACTTCACCTAAGGCTAAAAGCCTAAGTTGAGGTTGGCCCTTATTATGGTAAAGTAATAATAATAAGGTCATTAGTTGGGAAATTAAGAAAGAAATGAAAATGCATGAATAGAGTGAAGATAAAGAAAAGAAAAGTGCCTTGAGTTGAGGAAAAATAGTGAAAATAAGCCTGAAATCGAGGTACAGTTGAAAAAGAGAAAGGAAGCACTCAAAAAACGTTCAAGACAGGAGCAAAAGGGTGGAGTGATTAAAAAATGTATTAGATTATGAAAGCAAAAAGAGTTGGTAAACATTGTTTAGGAATAGCTTTTAGTAACTACTTACCCAAAATACCATACCGAATCACCCTGAACCTATGTTACAATCCTATAAGTCCTAAAGTGATCCAACTCCACTTTATCATCAAGATAGAATACAAGTGTAGAGGCAAGCCTATGGTGTTCGTCAGTGTGCTTTGAATTTCAATTATGAGAGTAAGAATGCTTCCTCAGTCCCTAAATTCCAAATGTTTTTGAGCAAGTGTTAGGGACTTCTTCCCAGCGAGGGCATTTGCACTACTTTAATAGCATATGACTTCACAAGCGATTGTGGATGGTTGATGCTTCTTATCTTATCATAGTTGGATTGTCAGGTCTCTCATTATGTTCTTGTTTGCTCAATAATTTTGCAATCCTATTTTAAAAATAGTAGATGGGTACCCGAATCAAAGGAGTTATTGTATATGCCATTAGTAGAGCTGCTATGTATTTCTCTTTGTCTATGTAGGTTCAGTCGTTGTTAGAGGATAAGCAACAATTCTAAGTTGAGGGTATTGATGTGATGTCAAAATATAGCATATTTAGTGCCTGAAACAAGGGATTTTGTGAGTTCTTAAAGTAATTTTTTAGTGTTTCAATGTGTTCTTGTGTTAATTTTGAAAAAATGTTAGGTTGGCATGATTTTGAAGAAACGTTGCGGATTTTCCTGAAGCATAGGCTTAACGAGGCAACCTATGAGTCACAGGGTGATATCATATGAAGAATTAGGGACCAAAATTCAGAAATCCGCTAAGTGGAGGTCACCCCTACGAGGCCATCACACGAGTCGTAAGTCACACTATGACTTGTATAGGTGGACTTGTAGCAAGAATCAAAGAGCCATGATGTTCGACCAAACACAAAAGACCAAGACTAGGAGACCAAAATACAAGCCATAGCTTAAGCAATGACTCGTACCTATGGGTCGTACCAGTTTAGTCCAAAATTCCAAGAACCTGATACGACACCCTAACTGCGACTCATGGGTCATTGTACGAGTCGTACCTGCTTAATTTATCAGCTTCCAGCTGTCTCTTTTGTGTAAATTCTAGGGTTGTTTTGTAAATACTATATATAGTTTAAGTTATGTTCTTAGAAGAGGTTTGACCAGTAGACTATTTAAAGATACATTCTGAAGCATTTTTTAGTTTTCAAGAGTAGTTTATTATTCTCTCTTGGAAAACCCATTTTCGGGGGATTGTAACTTTGCCTTGTACTCATTGTTGATCAATCAAGTTTGTAGGTTTACAATTTCTGGTGCCTATTTTCTTCATTGGTATTTGTAAAGCTCTCAACTATGTCAATTATTTGCATTCTTGTGTGTTTTGCCTTAGCCATGAGTAGCTAAGCACCCAAAACTTGGGGTTGTGGGAACCATAGGTAGTTGACCTAGAGATGACTTAGGTTTCTTGCATTTCTATGATTAGGGTTTTGCATGTATTATCTATTTCCCTTCTTTATTATTGTCATTTGGTGGTGGCCAACACCAAACGCCGCCTACTATCATGATCCCGACAAAGGAAGTGACGAATAGGGAAAGAGATGTAGATGACATAATTCGATTGAGGTGTTCCAATGTAATCAACCGATCTTGGCTAAGGAGAGGTTGACTGGGACAATAGGTAACGGTTTGTTGGCATGCCATGGTTGTCGACCAAATGCCATGGTGAAATTCGACCTTCTCCTTCAAAAGAGGGCTAGAAGAACCTAAGTTACCATCCTACATGCAAATCAGCAATTGTATATGCCATCTACGGTAATCAAGTCGACGAACCATGGGGAACGCAATTACCAAGTTGTCCCTAAAATTGAGTATTTCCTCGCATTATAGTTAGTGGTAGTTATAATTTGTTTTTGAAATACAACCCCCCCCCCCATTTAGAGATTGTAGTCATAAAGTGCTAGAAATGATTAGTGGTGAAATCTTATAATCAAGCCCTATATTCCCTGTGGATTTGATCCTAACCTTAGTTATGTTAATGACTGACAATGTTTGCTTTCTTATTGGATTGTGAACATCAACAATGAACCGGCTTTGTCATTCTATTAACCCCAACCAAAATAAAATCAAAATCTTTTCTAGTCTTAGGCAATCAAACCACAAAATACATGTTCATTTCCTCCCATTTCCAAGTAGAAACCTTTATATCTTGGGTTAGGCCATCCAGCCTTTGATGCTTGGGTTTGACTTGTTGGCAATTATGGCAACCAGGCACAAACTATGCAATATCCATCTTCATACCACCCCACCAATACATTTCCCTCAAATCTCTATACATCTTTGTAGAACCGGGGTGAATAGAATAGGAAGAATTATGTGCCTCATCAAGAATCTTCTTTCTCAAGTCATAAACACTAGGCACACACAACCTACCCTTGTACCTAAGGAGACCATCTCCCCCTTGGGAGAAAACCTCCACCTTGCCATCTCTCACCAAGGACTTCAATTCTAAAAAGAAGGGGTTAAGGTCTTGCTTTATTTTTACCTCATCAACCAAGGAAGATTTTGAACCATCAACAACCACAATACCACCATTATCAACCTCTTCCAACTTAACACCTAATCAAGCCAGCCGATGAACCTCTCTAGCCACCTCTTTGCCCCCATCATCAACATGAGCTAGGCTTCTCATAGACACCTTACTCAAAGTATCAGCAACAATATTAGCCTTATCGGGGTGATAATGCAAACTCATATCACAATCCTTAATAAAGTTCGAACCACCTTCATTGTCTCAAGTTGAGGTCTTTTTGATGAATACATATTGGAGACTCTTATTATCGGTAAATACATCAACATGCACGACATACAAATAATGATGCCAAATTTTCAAAGCAAAAACCACAGCGGCTAATTCAAGATCATGTGTAGGATAATTCTTTTCATGCACCTTAAGTTGCCTAGAGGCATAAGCTATCACTTTACTATTTTGTATCAAAACACAATCCAAGCCAATACGTGAGACATCATAATACATAAAAAAACCTTTACAACCCCTTCGGTAGAGATAAGATAGAAGTGGAGACAACCTTATTTTTCAAAGTTTGGAAACTCTTTTCATACTCATCTGTTCACACAAATTTCGCCTTTTTTGGGTCAACTTAGTCATAGGAGAAGCAATAGAGGAGAACCCGTTTACAAATCTCCAATAGTAACCCACTAAGCCCAAGAAACTTCTAATAATCAATGGAATAAAAGGTGTAGAAGAATTTCTAATCACTTCCGTCCCTTTAGGATCCACCTTAATACCATCCCCCTACACCACATGACCTAGAAAGGCAACATCTTGCAACAAAATTTCACACTTCTCATACTTAGTATACAACTTCTCTTCCCTCAATTTTTGTAGCACCACCCTCAAATGACTCACATTCTCCTCCTCACTATGGGAATTGATCAAAATATCATCAATGAAAACCACCATAAACAAATCAAGGTAGGGATTAAAGACCCTATTCAAAAGATCCATAAAGATAGCCAGTACATTGGTCAACCCAAAAGATATAACCACAAATTCATTGTACCCATACCTAGTCCAGAAGGTCATTTTGGAAATATCACACTCCCTCACTTTCACTTTCTGATACCCTGACCGAAGATCAATCTTAGAGAAGTGACTAGCCCCTTGAATTTAGTCAAATAGATCATGAATACTTGGTAGAGGATTTCTATTCTTTATGGTGACCCTATTAAGTTACTGGTAGTCAATACATATCCTAATAATATAAGCATCCTTTTTCTTCACAAACAACACTGGTGCACCTCAAGGTGAATAGCTAGGCCAAATAAAACCCTTGTTCCAACAAATCCCTCAATTGCTCTATCAATTCCTTCAACACTGTTGGGGTCATATGGTAAGGGGGAGAAAAAATGTGTTGACTCTTGAGAAGAAGGTCAATACCAAAGTCTATTTCCCTTTTGGGAGGAACACCGGGAAGGTCACTAGGAAAGACATCAAGAAACTCATTTACCATCGAAACTGACTCTATAGGAAGGACTTTGGACTCAACATCCCTAACCCTCACAAGAGACACCCCTTAGAGATCAACTTTTAGGCTTTAAGACAAGATACAAACCTACCCTTGACCACCACATCATGACTCACCCACTTAAGGGCAGGTTCATTTGGGAATTGGAATTTGATGCTATGGGTTCTACAATAAAAAGAGGCATAATATGCATGCAACCAATCCATCCTAAGAATCACATCAAAATCTACCATATCCAACTTAACAAAATTACAAGGTAATATTTTATGCAAAATGCAAATTGGACAATTTTTAAAGACTCTTCTAGAAATAATAGATACACTAATGGGAGTAGACACCTCATATGGCTCACACAACAATCCGGATTTAACATGAAACTTTTTAACAACAATGGGAGTTACAAAAGAAAGAGTGGAACCTGGGTCTATCAATGCATACACATCAAAATCAAAGACTTTTAATATACAGGTGACGACATCGGGCACCTCATCAACCCCTTTACTCCCTTGGAGTGCATAAAACCAATTGTCCCTTGGGGCACCACCTTGTTGGCCACCTCTTCCCCTAAGAACCGTATTTGCAGCTTGTGGATGAACATCCTCACCCTTGTTACGATTACATGAACAATCAATCATCTTGTGGACTACTTCCCTACAACAAAAACAAGAATTGGCACCCCTCAAGAATTACCACATTTTGGACATAGAATTAGGCACCACACTACCCTCACCTTGGGTCCTTGGGTAGACATTGGCAAACCTTCTATTAGGAGCATGAGAAGACCATTAGCCTTAATGAAATTGGTCACCTTTGAGACTTTGGACTTACTATCAAATTGAGCCCCTCTTGGCCTCATCACCCTTCTCTTTCTCAATTTCTCCCCCTCCAACTGATCAGTCATAAGGTGGGACAAGTCCATGTCACCTATCAACATGGTGGCACGATATTCTTCACTTACCAAATTGGATACACCCATCATAAACTTATTCATCCTAGACCTTGGCTCGGCCACTAATTGTGGAGAATATTTATAGAGTTTGTTGAACTTGAGGGCATACTTCCTCTCACTCATCGAACCTTGCTTCAAACTCATGAATTCCATCATTTTGGCTTCTCTTAGCTAAAGAAGGAAGAACTAATTGAGGAAAGCCGCCTTAAAATCCTCCCAAAGAATCACATGGTTGATCCACTTCTCCACCTTTCATTAAGTATACCATATTTGGGCCACCCCCTTGAGTTGGTAAGCTGCCAACTCCGCCTTCTCTTCCGATCTAACACCCATAATAGATAACACATTGTACACCTCATCAATAAATTCTTGAGGATTCTCATCCACTTTAGACCTATTGAACTCCGGTGAGTTCATCCTCATGAAATTCCTTACCCTAGATGCTGGAGTAGGAGCATTAGGGGCTTGGGTCCCTTGGTTGATTTGATTGATTATGGCTTGAACTAGCATGGCAATAGCATCCCAAACTCTTTAGGAGTCGGTTGTTCATCGGAAGTGCGGGGCTTTTCTTCCTCTTGGGATAGGCATGACCTAACAAAGCAAAGAAAACTTGTTAGGGGAAAAGCTTACCTTAACTTTTATTGAATGACATAGAGTAAGAAGAAGGGAAACATTTTCTAAAATGCCTTATAGCCTCTAATAGTTGTGGTGCACTTCAAAACCATGATCAAAACTCTAATCAACGCGGTGTGTTGGATGTCGAGGACCATTAATAATGTAGTGTTTTGATACCAAGTTTTTCACGATCCAAGCCTGGGGCCTAGACGTGACACGGCGAATAGGGAACTCGAAGAGACCCCAAACAAGCCTCTTAACATATCATTACACACCCTTGGTTGCAAAACCAATTAAACAACAATAAGAGAATAAAAATAAGGGCACAAATATAACACCCCACACCTTACAGTACTAGTACAATGCAAATGAAACATGATAAGGTTTGGTTAAGTTAGCACCAAATTTGTAAAAGTGATTGAATCTCGTGTTAATGGGCTATATGTGCGTCTAATGCTTAAGAGGGTCGAGTGCATATTCATTTTGTGTCGAATTGAGGAGATCACGGTCTTAAATAGATTAAGAGAATTAAGGTGCTTGTAGTATTAAAGAAGCTAGCAGGTGAGTCACCTACTTGCTTAGCTTAAATTTGCTAGCTAAATGGAGACGAGGCTCGATGTTGAATTGTCCAAGTACGATTATAAACAAAGTCCGTGTTAAGGGTGTACATTTGGCCCATGTTTTAGCATCACACATGGACTATATTTTCGGTATTAAAAAGGGCCCAAATAAATCACAACACACTTAACCATTTGGGCCTAAACTAAGTAAAGGGAAAGTTGGAAAATAGGCAACCCAAGCCCATCAACTTAGAGACCCATTTAGGTCCAAGAGAAAGGGGGAACGAGCTGCATCACCAGATTGATAATGCAAGGCTAAAGTAGACTTAGTAAGTTGGCAAAATACCCCTTTATAAAGGGCTCAAAACAGCTCCTACAAGTCATTATTAACTTGACCAACAAAAAAAAATCAGATTGTCTCCTAGTTTTCTCTCAACATCTCTTGACTTTGTAAAGCAGTTAAAAAGAACTTATAGGGTTCTTGGAGAAGCCCTATACCTTGAGGGTAGTGGTAATAAGCTTACAAATGTGTTTAGTATGGTTTTATTATGAAAAACAAGAAGTATATGCTAGTATGTTGTGCTGGAAATTTGAGACAACATGTATTTAGAAAGTTGCTGCATACTTGCTTTTTTTGTAGTGACTTGTCTATTGTTTCTAGGTTTTATTATGAAGAGAAATTGATGTTCTTAACATTGTTTGAGTTATAAATATTATCCTAAGGTTGCTGACCTAATTTTGGTTTTATTTAACCAATGCGTTTTATTGTGCAATCTTAAGTGTGATGTTGATTGGAACTTGTGGACTGTTGGATGAAAGGTTAGCGGCTCACGTCCTTCATGACTTCTTAAGTGCTATTATAAGTCAGTTTTAGGTCTTTTGCATGTATAAATGTTGTTGGAATAGTTTGGTTAGAGTTGGAATAAGTTTGGAATTGTCGACGTCGAAATGTACCAAAGGAAGGTAACGTCATGCTGTCCATTTTTAGATTGTGTAGAATTGTTATGTGTTGTACTTTGTGGGCTATTGTAAGGTTTTTCTGGATCTATAATAGGCTGTACATGGTGTGTACATGAAAATATGTATTAGAAAAGTACGATTAGGGGCCGAAAGGTTGAAAGAATGTGCTCGGGTTTATAAATACCCGCTTGCTGCCCGTATGTTTTTTCTTGTCTGATTGGGCTGCCAAGATGTATCTATTGGCTGCTAATGCTAGTTTTATCATCTACTATATTGTAGATTAGTGTTTGGTGGAAGGTAAGGTTATCTCGAGGCAGTAACAAGGTCATACAACGAGGTATGTAAGGCTACTTGATTTCGCATTGTTTGGCATGAAACATAGATCCCTTCTTGGCACATAAAGGCACTTACCAACTCTGACACAACTGTTAACTGTGTCTACACTCTTGCACATGTTCATATGTTCCCATACATAGTCATCTTCAAATTTGCATACATACATGGATACAAAGTTACATGGGTTCTTGTTACTAAATAAAGTTCAGAAGTTGTTCCATTTCATGCGCATTTCATTATTTGTATAACGTACTCTTTTTCATTATCATATTGTCTTGTATGATTATCTATATATCACATGCTACATATACAGTCCTACAGCTCCAATATTGTTACCACCAAAAGAACCATCTCAAAGGTAATTGAGAGGTAAAGTATATTGTTTGTTGATGGGTGGTAGCCCGAGGGGTGGAAGAATCACCTAGCCAGGGACGATCCTATCATGGGTCGTAGCCCGAGGGGTTAAGAAATAACCTAGCTAGGGTCAACTATTAACTCATATAGTTGCTGGCCAAGGTCAAAGGCAGGAAGGTCCAGTTATGGGTACAGGTGGTATAAATAGGGCAGTTGGTACGAGGATACGTGACTTCCTTAATTTGGATCCCCTAGCCTTCACTGGGTCAGATCTTAATGAAGACCCCCGGTACTTTATTGATCAGATTCAGCATACTTTAGATGTTATGCATATGAGTGGTACAGAAGCTGTCGAGTTAGCGACATATAGGTTGAAGGGTGTGGCTATATTGTGGTACGAAGCATGGAAGCAATCTAATGGTATAGATGCACCTCCAACTACTTGGAAAGAATTCAAAGAGGCATTTCTTGACCATTACTTACTATTAGAGATCCGAGACGCCCGTGCAGATCCGTTCTTGAACCTCCACCAAGGGAATATGAGCGTGAGGGAGTATAGCCTTCAATTTAATTCCTTGGCAAGGTATGCTCCTAATGTAGTTGCTACTATGGAAAATAGAGTTCATTGATATGTAGATAGGTTTGATACGTATCTGGTCAGATACTGTACCATTGCTTCCTTGAACAAATATATGGACATAGAAAGAATGTAGGCTTTTGCACAAAAATTGGAGGATCAGAGGCAGAGGAGAAGGACACAAGAGTTGGAAAGGGGGCAGGCCAAAAGAGCCAGATCTACAGGGAAGTTTACCCAACCCCAAGGTGAGCTTAGACCTCAGTTTTCTAATAGACCGCCTAGGCCATCATCCTCCTACTCTACAGTCAATGCTCCACCGCAATTCCAAGAGTGTCAAAGTAATCAGTATGGTCAACAAGGTAAAGGGCGAGGTGCCCGGACAATGGGTTATTTGGCCGGTCAACCAAAGACTCCCAGCCAGCCTTATAAGTGTGGAAGGAGTCATCCGAGTATATGTCATGTTGGGATAGATGTTTGTTATTGGTGTGGTGCGCCAGGGTACATGATGAGGGATTGCCCGAGGAGACATATGGGTGGTGTAGCATAAACTACTAGGTCAGATATTGCATCATCATCATCCATTCCTCCATTAGGTATGGGTCAACAGGCACCTATGGGTCGTGGTAGAGGTGTTAGAGGGGCAGCTAGCTCTACCGGAGTCCAGAATCGCACTTATGCTCTAGGGAGTTGGCAGAATTTGGAATCTTCACCTGATGTGGTCACAGGTACATTATCCATCTTTTCACATAATGTATATACATTAATTAACCCTGGTTCTACACTATCATACATCACTCCAATAGTTGCTGAGAAGCTTAAGAGAACACCTAAATTATTGAGCAAACCATTTGAAGTATCTACACCAACTGGTGAATGTATTATGGCTAGAAGGATTTATTATGACTGCGTAGTAACTGTTTGTGACCATGACACATTGGCTGACCTGATTGAGCTAGAAATGGTGGAATTTGATGTTATAATGGGTATGGATAGGTTAGCTTCTTGCTATGCCACTGTGGATTGCCAAACTAAGAGAGTGTACTTCCATTTTCCAAATGAGGTAGTTCTTGAATGGGTAGGTAATGTTGGGGAACCAAAGGTGAAGTTTATCTCTTATGTTAAGGCCAGAAAGATGATATCCAAAGGGCATATATGTCATTTAGTTAGAGTGAGGGATATGGAGGCAGAATCACCAACTCTTCAATCAGTTCCAGTGGTGAATGAATTTGTTGATGCGTTCCCTAAAGAACTCCCATGCTTACCTCCTGAATGAGAAATAGATTTTGGTATTGACTTACTTCCAGGCAATCAACCTATTTCTATCCCTCCAAATAGAATGGTCCTAGCAGAATTGCATGAATTCAAAAGAGCTGTTAAAAGACTTATTGGATAAGGATTTCATAAGACCTAGTGTGTCCCCCTGGGGTGCACCAGTGTTATTTGTACGCAAAAATGATGGCACCTTGAGAATATCTATTGACTATCGGCAATTGAATAGGGTGACAATTAAGAATAAATAACCCCCTCCCCAGGATTGAGATTTATTTGATCAGTTACAGGGTGTCAAATGCTTTTCAAAAATTGATTTAAGATCAGGTTACCACCAAGTGAGGGTGAAGGAGAAAGATATACCTAAGACTACTTTTAGAACGCGCTATGGTCACTTTGAATTTCTTGTTATGTCATTTAGGCTAACTAATGCACCAGCTATATTTATGGATCTGATGAACAGGGTATTCAAACCATTCTTGGATGTGTTCGTGATAGTGTTTATAGATGATATTTTGGTATATTCAAGATCAGAATAGGGTCACGCAGATCACTTGCGACAGGTGTTACAGATTTATCATGATCGACAGTTGTATGCCAAGTTATCTAAATGTGAATTTTTTCTAAAATCAGTGGCATTCTTGGGTCATATTGTGTCTGATAAGGGAATAAGTATTGATTCACAAAAGACATAAGTTGTGAAAGAGTGGCCAAGATCAACAACACCCACGGAAGTCCATAGCTTCATAAGTATGGCCGGTAATTACATAAGGTTTGTTGAAGATTTTTCTTCTATTTCTGCATCCCTAACAAAGTTGACACTTAAGGCAACCAAGTTCCAATAGAATGATGCGTGTGAAAGGAGCTTCCAGGAGCTGAAAAATAAGCTAATTTATGCACCTGTGCTAGTAATTCCAGAAGACACGGAGGATTATGCAATGTATTGCAATGCTTCAGGAGTTGGCTTGGGGTGTGTATTGACATAGCATGGTAGGGTAATTGCTTATGCATCTAGATAGCTACAACTGCATGAGAAAAACTATCCTACATATGATCTTGTGCTAGCAACAGTTGTGTTTGCTTTGAAAATATGGCTCCATTATTTGTATGGGGTTCACGTTGACATATATACTGACCATAAGAGCCTACAGTACATCTTTAAGCAGAAAGACCTAAACTTAAGACAATAGAGATGGCTAGAGCTAATAAAGGATTTTGACATTGATATACTATACCATCTGGGGAAGGCAAATGTGGTAGATGATACCTTGATTCGTACAGTAATCATGAATATTGGTGATCTAGCAATGATAAGTCCAGGAATGGCTAAGGATCTACGTCAGTTAGCTAGTTTAGGAGTTCGCCTTCTTGAAATTCCAAAGGAACTGGTTATTGTGCATAATGATGTGGAGTCTTCATTAGTAACAGAGGTGAAAGAAAAACAGTTAAAGGATCCTGTTCTACGACAACTCAAGGAAAAGGTGAATCAGGGTATGATAAAAGGCTTGACCTTACATAGAATGGAGTACTTTATTGCCAAAATAGGTTATGTGTGCTTGACATTAATGGATAATGGAAGAAGCCTATTATTCCTGATATTTCATCCATCCAGGATCAACTAAGATGTACAATGACCTGAAGGGAATGTTTTGGTGGGGAGGCATGAAAAAGGACCTTGCAGAACTTGTGGCCCAATGTCCAAATTGCCAATAGGTGAAAGTGGAACACCAAAAGCCAGGAGGTTATATGCAGTGTATAGAGCTTCTAACCTGGAAGCGGGATATGATCAATATGGATTTTGTTACCGGTTTGCCTCGCTCATTTCAACGTTTGACTCCATATGGGTGATAGTTGACAGACTTACAAAGTCAGCACACTTTTTACCTGTCAGGAGTAATTATACAGCAGAAGAGTATGCCAAGCTATACCTACAAGAGATAGTCAAGCTACATGGAGTTCCAATATCTATTATATCTGACCGAGGAGCTCAATTCACTATAAAGTTTTGGAAGTCCTTCCAAAGGAGTTTAGGGACACAAGTGAATTTGAGTACAGCTTTCCACCCTCAAACAGACGGTCAAGAAGAACACACCATTCAGACACTTGAAGATATGTTCCAAGCTTGTGCATTAGACTTTAAAGGTAGTTGGGTGGATCATTTTCCACTTATTGAATTTGCCTATAATAACAGTTACCACACGAGTATCAAGATGGCACCTTACGAAGCTTTGTATGGGAGAAAATGTAGGTCATCAATTGGGAGGTTTGAAGTAGGTGAAACCACCTTACTTAAGCTAGATCTAGAACCGCAAGCCATGAAAAGGTTAAGGTAATATAACAGCAACTATAAATAGCCCAAAGCCATCACAAATCCTATACGGATGCTAGAAGGAGAGGACTGGAATTCTCAGTAGGGGATTGGGTATTTTTAAAGGTGTCTCCAATGAAAGGGGTTATGAGATTTGGTAAAAAAGGAAAACTGAGCCCACGTTACATAGGACCATATAAAATTATTAAGAGGTTTAGGCAGGTTGCATATAAACCAGAGCTACCCCAAGAGCTTTCAATGGTTCATCCAATTTTCATGTTTCAATGCTTCGAAAGTGCGTAGGTGATCCATCTCGTATCACTCCTATTGAGGATGTACAGGTTACAGGTGATCTCACATATAAAGAGGTACCTATTGCTATTCTAGATTGTCAAGTTAAGAAACTAAGGAATAAATAAATAGCTTCAGTAAAAGTACTTTGGAGGAACCAGCAAGCATAAGAAATAACATGGGAGGCCAAGGACGCGATGAAATCAAAATATCCTCACTTATTTGAAGCTAAAGAGGAAGTCCAACATACAGAATTGGGAAACTAATAGGTACATGTGAGTGAATACTTAATATGCTACCAAATGTTAGTGTAAATAAAGGTTTAAACTTGGTTAAGCTATCCAATTGTGCTAACATTTGAGGACGAATGTTCCTAAGGGGGGAGGATGTAACACCTCACACCTTACAGTACAAGTACAATTTAAATAAAACATGATAAGGTTTGGTTAAGTTAGCACCAAATTAGTAAAAGTGATTGAATCTCGTGTTAATGGGCTATATGTGCGTCTAACGCTTAAGAGGGTCAAGTGCATATTTGTTTTTTGTCGAATTGAGGATATTATAGCCTTAAATGAAGTAAGAGAATTGAGGTGCTTGTAGTACTTAAGAAGCTAGCAGGTGAGTCACCTACTTGCTTAGCTTAAATTTGCTAGGTAAACGGAGATGAGGCTCGACGTCAAATTATCCAAGTCCGATTTTGAATAATGTCTGTGTTAAAGGTGTACATTTTTCCCATGTTTTAGAATCACACATTGACTATATTTGCAGCCTAATAAATATATTAAAAAGGTCCCAAATACATCACAACACACTTAACCATTTGGGCCCAAAATAAGTAAAGGGAAAGTTGGAAAATAGGCAGCCCAAGCCCATCAACTTGGAGACCCATTTAGGCCCAAGTAAAAGGAGCAAGGAGCTGCATCACTAGCTTGATAATGCAAGGCTAAAGTAGCCTTAGTAAGTTGGCAAAATACCCCTTTATAAAGGGCTCAAAACAGCTCCTACGAGTCATTATTAACTTGACCAACAAAAAAAATCAGATTGTCTCCTCGTTTTCTCTCAACATCTCTTGACTTTGCAAAGCAGTTAAAAGGAACTTATAGGGTTCTCGGAGAAGCCCTATACCTTGAGGGTAGTGGTAAGTAAGCTTACAAATATGTTTAGTATGGTTTTCGTATGAAAAACAAGAAGTATATGCTAGTATGTTATGATGGAAATTTGAGACAGCATGTATTTAGAAAGTTGCTGCATACTTGCCTTTTTTTTAAGTGAATTCTATATGTTTTATGAGATGTATTATGAATAGAAATTGATGTTTGCTAACATGGTTTGAGTTATAAATATTACCCTAAGTTTTCTGCCCTGAATTTGGTTTCATTTAACCAACGCATTTTATTGTGCTATCTTAAGTGTAATGTTGATCAGAACTTATGGACTATTGGATGGAAGGTTTTTGGTTCACGTCCTTCATACATCTTAAGTGTTGTAATAAGACTATTTTGGGTCTTTTTGCATGTGTAAATGTTGTTGGAACAGTTTGGTTAGAGTTGGAATAGATTTGGAATTGTCGACATCGAAATGTAGCAAAGGAACGTAACATTATGCTGTCCATTTTTAGGTTGTGTAGAATTGTCATGTGTTGTGGTTTGTGGGCTGTTGTAAGGTTGTTCTGGATCTAAAACAAGCTATACATGGTGTGTACATGAAAATATGTATAAGAAAAATACAATTAGGGGCAGAAAGGTTGAAAGAATATGCTCGGGTTTATAAATACCCGCTTGCTGCCCGTGTGTTGTTTTCTTATGTGATTGGGATGCCAAGATGTATCTATTGGCTTCTAATGCTAGTTTTATCACCTACTATGTTGTAGATAAGTTCTTGGAGGAAGGTAAGGTTATCTCGAGGTACTAACAAGGTCATACAACGAGGTATGTAAGGCTACTTGATTTTGCATTGTTTGGCATGAAACATAGATCCCTCCTTGGCACATAAAGGCACTTACC
>JAABOM020079053.1:0-32739 GCA_011800125.2 Solanum clarkiae | reverse complement strand
AAGCTCCGAAGCAACCTGGAGCTTGGTAACAACAGCTGGATATCCTGTACTCCTACTAGGGAGATCTACTAGAACCTGTGCCGCAGCATGAAATGCAGGTCCCCCATAAGGGATGTCAGTATGAGATAATGTACTGAATATGCAAAATACTATATATGAAGTCACAACAGAAATGAAACTATGCACTGGTGTAGGATAAGAGACCACCCTTAGTCATACCGTGGGATTATGTACTTTATGTTCTTTTTATTACTTTACCTTTAATGTATAATCTGTGCACAACAAGTAATACAAATGACCAGCTGATCAGTGGTAAATCTATATCGGGATCAGCCCTGGCTAGGCTTTTCCTTTAACCCCTTGGGCTACCCCACGTGATAGAATCGACTTTGGCTAGGTGATTCTTCCACCCCTCGGTTTACCATCCATCAATAAGCAATATACTTTACTTTATCTTTCAATTACCTCTGAGTTGATTTCTTTGGTGGTCATAATATTGGAGCTGTAGGACTATAGATACAATATATGACATGTAAATAATCACAAAATACAACACCACAATGAAAGGATTAGATTACACAAATAATGAAATACATAGGAGGTAGAACAACACATGAACTTTATTTAGTAGAACGAACTCATGTACATTGGTATCCAAGTATGTATATAGATTTGAAGGTGACTATGTATGGGAGCATATGAACATGTGAAAGAGTTGAGACATGGTTAATAGTTGTGTCGGAGTTGTTAAGTGCCTTTATGTGCTAAGGAAGAACCTTGGTTTCATGCCAAGTATAAAAAATCAAGTAGCCTTACATACCTCATTGTATGACCTTGTTACTACCTTGGAGTGATCGCTTCCTCCCCAAAATATTTATCTACAATATATTAGGCAATAAGGCTAGTATTAGAAGCAAAGAAACACTTCTTGGCAGCCCAATATCATAAAAACTAACACCCGGGCAGCAAGCTTATAATTAGCGACCCAAAGGCATTCTTTCAACCTTTTCACTTATAATCGTATTTTCTAAATTATGTAAATGTCATATACAAATTGTTTTAGACCCTTAACAGTCTTACAACAATTCATAGGGTATAAGACATAACAATCCTGCACAACACACAATTAGGCAGCATCACATTCGTATTCTCGCTACATTTCGACGTTAATAATCCCGAACCTGTTTCATTTTTACCCAAGTTGTATCCAACATTTTTATACATAAAACCAATCTTACAATAGTCCACAAATAGTCCAAAATTAGGTGAAGGTCGTGAAACAACAATTTCGAATTATCAGCTCACAAGTTTCTTTTAAGAGTACAAGTAAGATATCCTACAATAAGTCATCTTTGTGGACTGTAATAGTGGTGAATCAGCCTGGTTACATTACTATCAAACTAACCTTTATTAAAGACATAAGTCTTACTTTATAATACAGCCAACCAAGAAGAGAAAAGTCTCTTAATTAACAAGAAAAGTTTACAAAAATCCTTAGGATACATGCTGTCCAAAATTTGCAGCACACGTATAATTATCTTATTTCTCTGGTTTTAACAAACAAACCATACTAAGTGCATAAGAAGATTTATTTACCTTTAAAATCGAGGTTTAGATCTTATTTAGGAATCCATGTAAGGTTGTGAGACCCGTTTTTCACACTTTGAAAGAGAGCAAAGAATAACCAAGAAAAGTAGATTTTTTTGTCCAAGTGGAAATGACTTTAGGGGGCTGTCTTCATCCCTTTTTAAAAGACCTCTTGACCAACTTACTTTTGATTTCCTAGACTTAATATATTAAGTTGGTGATGCAGCTTCTTGCTCCTTTCACTTGGGCCTTAAGGGGCTCCAAATGGATGGACCTTTGCTGCCCATTTTTCTGCTTTCTCTTAGTTAGTTTTGGCCCAATTCACCAAGTGAGTTTTGCTGTACTTGGGTCCTTGCTCTATTATTCTTGGCTGAAAATATAGTCCATTTATGATGCTAAAACATGGGCTAAAGTTACACCCTTAACACGGACTTTATTCATAATTGGACTTGGACAAATTCGACATCAGGCCTCATCTCCGTTTAGCTAGCAATTTTAAGCTAACCAAGAAGGTGAATCACCTGCTAGCTTCTTGAGTCCTACAAGAACCTTAATTCTCTCACATTTTTAGGGCCGTGATCTCCTCAATTTGACATAAAACTTGTATGCAATTGATCCTCTTAAGTATTAGACGCACACATCGCCCTCTAACATGAGATTCAAGCACTTTTTAAAATGGGCGCTAATTTGACTAAACCATATCATGTTTCATTTGCATAGTACTAGTATTGTAAGATGTGGGGTGTTACAAAAGCCCTCCTTGAAAGATATGGTGTGAAGAACCATGTGGCAACCCTGTATCATCCCCAAACTAGTGGCCAAGTGGAAGTATCGAATAGGGAAATAAAGTAAATCTTATCCATAACGGTGAATGTGCATCATACTGATTGGTCAAGGAGGTTGGATGATGCTTTATGGGCCTACCAGATTGCCTTCAAAACTCCCATCTGAATGTCTCCTTATCAACTAGTGTTTGGAAAGGCCTACCACTTGCCGGTTGAACTTGAACACAAAGCATTGTGAGCATGGAAGAAACTGAATCTAGATTGTCATGAAGCTGCAATTTCAAGGTTAATGCAAGTAAATGAACTTGATAAGTTTAGACTGTGAGCCTATGAGAGCTGTGCTTTGTACAAACAATGAAGATCGCCAGTTTGCTCCGGGAGACATGGTGTTGCTTTCCAACTCAAGGATAAGGTGGTTTCCTGGAAAACTCCAAATATAAATAGATGGGGCCTTTCAGAGTTGTGCACATTTTTAGACATGGTGCTATCGAGTTAGAGAGTTGGGATGGCAAAGCTTTCAAAGTAAATGGACAAAGGGTAAAAAGGTTTATAGGTGACATGGCAGATGTCAAAATAGTGGAAGATTGGGACCTTGAAGAGGAATGAATGTAAAAATTTCTTGTCGTGCTACGACATTAAACCAAGCCCTTCCTGGGAGGCAATCTAAGGTATACCCCTTGCATCTTTTCTTTTTGTCTATACTTTGATGACAAAGTTTCATCTTTTGGTGGGGTGGTGGAAGTTATGGATTAAGGTAAATTCTGAGTAGCCTCAAGTCCATAACTTCTCCTATTTTTGATCCTAAGATTTTCTTGCCGTGCTTCTTTTTCCTTGTGGATGTTTAATTTTCTGTTGAACTGGAATATCTTAGGAAGTATAGATAAATTATAAATGCATAGAAAACTATCTTTTGGCATATATATAGTTCTTAAATTTTCTTTAAACTTTTGATGCAAAATTGGGTACCCATCAAATTTTTGAGGATTTGATTATTAATGCATTCATACATTTTTGGAGTATATGGTAATGTTTGTTCTGATATTCTGAAGGTAAGCTGAGACTGAAAGCATGACCGGTGAGTCTATACTTTATTATAGATGCAAATTCTATATGTGTGTGAGATTACTTCGACGCATTCGTGTATCAGAACTTGCCCTAGTACTCTAAGATTGGTTTGGTGAATTGATTGATTTCGAAGTGATCTTAGGCCTTTATTCTAATAGTAAGCCAACTTTTGCCTAAATGACCGACCAAATAAACTAGTGAATCCCTTGTTCCAAATGTTTAAGCTTTTCATATACTCATTTATTTCTTAACACCTTGCTAACCACACCTCGTTTGATGAAATACCTTAATATTGGTGCTGATCTATCTCTTAGCATGTGAACCTTGATTGAGGCTAAAAGCTTAAGTTGAGGGTGGTTGCATTGGTGGCCGTGGTTTGAGGCATAGATATTGTGTACTTCACTTTAGGCTAAAAGCCTAAGTTGAGGGTGGCCCTTATTATGGTAAAGTAACAAAAATGAGGTAGTTAGTTGAGCTGAAAATAAAGAAAATGAATAATCATGAGTCGGGTGAAGAAAAAGAAAGAAAAGAGTGCCTTAAGTTGAAAAAATTAGCAAAAATGAGATTAAAATGAAGGCACAACTGAAAAGTGAAAGAATAAAATCGGGAAAAGTTTGAAAAGGGGGAAATAAGGGAGGAATTGGTGAAAAGGTTGGAGTATGAAAGTAAAAAGTGTTGGTAAACACGGTCCAAGGATAGCTTTTAGTCACTAATTGCCCGAAATACCATACCAAAGCCCCTGAGTCCATGTTACAAGACAATAAGTCCTAAAGTGATCCCAATTCACTTTTGAACTAAACTAAAAAATGAGTATAGAGGAAAGCTTATGGTGTTAGTCATTGTGCATGAATTTTAATTGTGATAGTGAGAATGCTTCCTCAGTCCCTGATTTCTGAATGTGCTTGAGTGAGTATGAAGGACTTCTTTCTGGTGAGGGCATTTGCACTACTTGATTAGTATATGACTATGCTAGTGATTGTGGAAGGTTGATGATCCTTAAGCTTATCATGGTTGGATTTCCAAGTATTCCATTATGCTCCTGTTTGCTAAATAATTTTACAATCCTGTTTTGAAAATGGTAGTTGGGTACCTGAATCAGAGAAGTTGATATGTATGCCATTAGTCTAGTTGCTATGTATTTTTGTTTGTTTGTATAGATTGAGTCATCGCTTGAGGATAAGTAATGATTCTAAGTTGAGGGTGTTGATGTGCTATCAAATTACAACACATTTGGTGCCTAAAACATGGGATTTTATGAGTTCTAAAAGTGACATTTTAGTGTTTTGATGTGTTTTATGTTAATCTTGCAAAAATGATTTTGAAGAAAAGTTGCAGATTTTGCTGAAGCATAGGCCATACAAGCCCATCTACGAGTTGTAGCTCACACTATGAGTTGTAGGATGGTGTCGTAACAGGAATCGGAGACCAAAAGTTTAGGAATCTGCCAAGTGGAAGTCAGTACTACGAGCCCAACCTACGAGTTGTAAGATACACTATGACTCGTACAGGTGGACTTGTAGCAAGAATTAGAGAACCAAAATGTTGGAACAAAAAACTGAAGACCAAGACTACGAGACCAACATACGAGTCTTAGCTCAAGCAACGACTCGTACGAATCAGTCATATCAGTTTAGTACAAAATGCCAAGATCCTGATATGAGAACCCAATTACGACTTGTAGGCCATCCTACGAGTCATAACTGCAAAATTTATCAGATACCAGCTATCTTTTCTGTGTAAATTTTAGGGTTATTTTATACATACTATAAATAGTTTAAGTTAAGTTATTTTGAGTGAGTTCAACCAAAGACATTTCTCCAAGTTGTTATTGAATCTTTGCTTAGGTTTTAGAGTAGTTTATTTATTCTTTCTTCAAAGACTCCTTTTGGCAAATTGCAAACCTTGCTTTGTACGCACTGTGGATCAATCAAGCTTATGGGTTTGAAACTTATGGTGCTTATTTCCTTCATTGTTATTGGTGAAACTCTCAACTATGTCTCTTATTTGCATTTTTGTGTGTTTTTCTTCAGCCATTAGTAGCTAAACACCCTTAACTTAGGGTTGTGGGAGCCATGGGTAGTTTACTTTAAATGACCTAGGTTTTGTGCATGTTTACGATTGGGGTTTTGCATATACTGTTTATTTCACTTCATGATTAATGTTGTTTTGTGGTGGCCAACACCAAACCCTCCCTATTATTACTATCCCGACCAAGGTAGTGACGAATGAGAAAAGGGAAGTAGATGAAAAGATTCGATTGATATGTTCCCATCTAATCGACCAGACCTAACCAAGGAGAGGTTGACTGGGACAATAGGTAATGGTTAGTTGGCACGCCACAGTAGCCGACTAAGCGCCATGGTGAAATTTGATCTTCACCTTCACAAGAGGACTGGAAGAACCTAAGTTACCATCTTGCATGCAATTCACTAATTATAGTTATATTAGCTAGGCAATTGAGTCAACGAACCATGGGGAACACAATTCCCAAGTTGTTCCCAAAATTGAGCATTTTCCCGTAATCTAGTTAGCATTTATTTTATGTTGTTTTTGAATCACAAGCAACCCCCCTTTTTAGAGATTATAGTTATAGATAGTAGAAATGATTAGTAGTAAAATCCTTTAGTTAAGCCTTGTATTCCCTATGAGTTCTACCTTAACCTCAATAAGGTTAATTACTGATAGCGACCACCTTCTTATTAGAGCACGACCATCAATCAAGTGAGGGATTTTACTAGGATGAATCCACTGTAGTTTTATGGGTCCAAAGTGGATGAGGATCCCCAAGAATTCATCAATGAGATGTATAAGGTGTTTTCTATTATGGGAATTGATTAAGAGGAAAAAACGGAGTTGGTGGCCTACCAACTCAAAGGGGTGGCACGAATTTGGTTCACTCAATGGAAGATGGAGAAGGGGAATGCTGATGCTATCCCTTAGGAGGAGTTCAAAGAGGCATTTCTCAATTGGTTCTTTCCTATTGAGCTAAGGGAGGTGAAGATGATGGAATTTATGAATCTAAAGCAAGGGTCTATGAGTGTGAGAGAGTGGGCCCTCAAGTTCAAGCATCTCTCCAAGTATGCCCCATAATTGGTTGCCGAGCCAAGTTCAAGGATGAATAAATTTGTGTCGGGTGTATCCAACTTGGTTAATAAGGAGTGTCGTACCACTATGCTAGTAAGGGACATGGATTTTTCTCGGATCATGACATTTGCGAGCAACTAGAAGGGGAGAAGCTTAGAAAGAGAAGGGTTGGTGAGTCCAAGAGGGCTTGATTTGAAGGTGGATTCCAAGGCTCTAAGGGTGGCCGGTTTCCTCAAGGCCATAAGTTCCAAGTCTAAAGGTCATCCAATGCTTCCAACAAGAGGTTTATCAATGATAGGGTGCCTAATTAAAGGTTCCATGGTGGTAATAGAGGAATGGTAAAGCCTAGATTTCCAAAGTGTGAAAGGAATCATAGTGGCCCTTGTTTGAGAAATACAAATTCTTGCTTTGTGTTTGCTGAGATGAGTCAAAAAGGTATTAATTTCCCTCATGCACAAAACAAAGGTAGATGTGGTCATCCACAAGGCCATGGTGCAGATATGGGCCAAAGAGGGAGGGGAGGTCATCAAGGAGTTGCTCCAAGGCAAAATAGATTCTATGCTCTTCAAGGGAGAAAGGGAGTTGATGAGATTCCCGATGTTATTATCGGTATGTTAAAGGTTTTTGATTTTGATGTGTATGCATTGATAGACCCAAGTGTCATTCTTTCTTTTATTGCTCCTTTTGTTGCCAAAAAGCTTCATATTAGTCCCGAATTATTGTGTGAACTTTATGAAGTGTCTACCCCCATTTTTGACTTCATTCTTGCTAAAAGAGTCTATAGAAATTGCCCCATGTTCATTTTACGTAAAATATTGCCTTGTGATTTTGTTGAATTAGATATGGTGGATTGTGATATCATTCTTGGGATGGATTGGTTGCATGCATATTACACTTATATTGATTGTAGAACCCGTAAGGTTAAATTCCAATTCCCTAATGAGCCCGTCCTTGAGTAGGAGAGTTGTGATGTGGTGGTTAAAGGTAGATTCATTTCTTGTCTTAAAGGACAAAAGTTGATTTCTAATGGTTGTCTCTATAACTTAATAGAGTCACCATAAAGAACAAGTACCCTATACCAGAAATTGATGAGATTTTCGATCAACTTCAAGGGGATAGTCACTTTTCTAAGATTAATCTTCGGTCCAGGTATCACCAAGTAAAATTAAGGGAGTGTGACATTCCCAAGATGGCTTTCTGTACTAGGTGAAGGCACTTTGAGTTTGTGGTTATGTCCTTTGGGTTGACTAATACACCGACTATATTTATGGATCTCATGATAAGGTCTTCAAACCCTACCTTGACTAGTTTGTGGTGGTTTTTATTGATGATATCTTGATTTATTCCCATATTAAGGAGGAGCATGTGAATTACTTAAGGGTGGTGTTGAAAATCTTCAGGGAGGATAGGTTGTATGCAAAATATAAGAAATGTGAGTTTTGGTTGAAATAGGTTGCTTTTCTAATGCATGTGGTGTCGGGTGATGGTATTAAGGTGGATCCTAAGAAGATGAGGTGATTAGAAATTGGCCTTGACCTTTGACTCCATCAGACATTAGAAGTTTCTTAGGTTTGGCGGGTTACTATAGGAGGTTTGTAAATGGTTTCTCTTCTATTGCTTCTCATATAACTAGTTGACCCAAAAGAAGGCAAAATTTGTGTGGACTGATGAGTGTGAAAAGAGTTTCCAAACTTTGAAATATAAGCTTGTCTCCGCTCCTATCTTGGCTATACCGGAAGGGTTGGAAAGATTTGTTGTATATTGTGATGCCTCAAGAATTGGTTTGAGGTATATTTTTAACGCAAAGTAGTAAGGTTATAGCATAAGTCTCTAGACAACTTAAGGTGCATGAGAAGAATTATCCCACCAATGATCTTGAACTTACGACCCTGATATTTTCTTTGAAAATTTAGCATCACTACTTGTATGGGGTTCATGTTGATGTGTATACCGACCACAAGAGTCTCCAATATGTGTTCACCCAAAAAGATCTTAACTTGAGATAAAAAAGGTGGTTAGAGCTCCTTAAAGATTATGATATGAGTGTGCATTATCACCCCTGCAAAGCTAATATTGTGCCCGATGCTCTAAGTAGGGTGTCTATGGGTAGTCTAGCTCATGTTGATGATGGTGGCAAAGAGGTGGCTAGAGAGGTCCACCAGTTGGCTAGATTGGGGGTTAGGTTGGATGAAGTTGATAATGGGGGTGTAATGGTTGTTGATGGTTCTAAGTTTTCTTTGATTGCAGAGGTAAAAGGAAAACAAGATCTTGACCCCGCTTTGCTAGTGTTGAAGGCCTTGGTAAGAGATAGTAAAGTGGAGGTTTTCTCCCGAGGGGGAGATGGTGCCCTTAGGTACCAAGGTAGATTGTGTGTGCCAAATGTGGATGATTTGAAAGCACTGATCTTGAAGAAAGCCTATAATTCATCCTATTCCATTTACCCTGGTTCTACAAAGATGTATAGAGACTTGAGGGAAGTGTATTGGCAGGGTGGTATGAAGAGAGACATTCCCAAGTTCATATGCAGGTGTCGCAATTGCCAACAAGTGAAAATCGAACATCAAAAGCTGGGTGGCCTAGCCATATATTTACAGATTCCAACTTGGAAGTGGGAAGTGATCAGGATGGATTTTGTGGTTGGGTTGCCCAAGACTAGGAAACATTTTGACTCTATTTGAGTTGTTGTGGATAGAATGACAAAGTCGGCTCACTTCCTACCAGTCAAAACTACTTATGGTGCCGAAGATTATGCCAAATTGTACATTCATGAGTTGGTTATATTACATGGGGTGCCCTTGTCTATCATTTCAGATCATGGTGCTCAATTCACTCCTCACTTTTGGAGCTCTTTCCAAAGAGGTCTTGGTACCAAGGTTAAGCTTAACACGACCTTTCACCCTCAAGCAGATGGTGAAGCCGAGAGGACTATCCAAACTCTTGAGGAAATGCTTAGAGCTTGTTTTTGGAGTTTAAGGGTAGTTAGGATGAACATCTTCCGTCATTGAATTTGCTTACAACAATAGCTATCACTCAAGCATTGGTATGGCTCCTTTTGAAGCTCTCTATGTTAGGCATTGTAGGTCCCCAGTTGGGTGGTTTGAAGTGGGGGAAATGGCTTTGCTAGGTTCAGATTTGTTCATGGAATCCTTGGAAAGGGTGGGGTTAATAAGGGGGAGATTTAGAACAGCCCAAAGTAGACAAAAGTCCTACTCCGATAAGACGAGAAGAGATCTTGAGTTTACGATTGGTGATTAGGTCTATTTGAAAGTCTCACCCATGAAGGGTGTGGTTCGGTTTAGCAAGAAGGAAAATTTAAGCTCAAGGTTTGTCGGTCCTTATAGAGTTTCGAGGAGGATTGGTAAGGTTGCATATGAGTTGGATTTGCCTATGGAGATGGACATGGTTCATCCGGTCTTCCATGTGTCCATGTTGAGGAAGTGTGTACGTAACCTAATACTATAGCGCCCTTGGATGTTGTGGGTGTTGTAGAAGATAATTTGGCTTATGAGGAGGTCCTAGTGGAGATTTTGGATAGACAAGTGAAGAGGTTGAGGAACAAAGATATAAATTTCGTCAAGGTCCTTTGGAGGAATCAACAAGTTGAATGTGCCACAAAGGAGGTCGAGGCGGACCTGAGAAAATAATATTCATATATCTTCCATTCTACTTAAGCCAAAGGTACTAATTTAAGTCCCCTATATGATTTTAAGTATTAAGTTTCAACCCTTATATCATTTTGCATGCATTCATGTTTATGTTGACAAGTTTATAATAATTTTTGACATTCATGTTGAGATTTTTGAAAATGATGTTTAAGTGCATTTATTACATTCATTTTGCGCTGAAATCTTCACTATTACTTCTCTTATGTATGTTTCTTTGACATTCGGGGATGAATATTCCCAAGAGGGAGATATTGAAACGCCCCAAAAATGTGCTTCGAAAATGTCCATAATCATAATTTTCATATATCTCAAAATTCGTGCGTGATATAAAAAATTCAACTTCATATTCTTGATCAGGGCAAAATTAAGTGAGAAATGGGTATAATCCCGATTTTAGAGAACCTGTAGCTAAAAATAATTTTCATTGTGTCGAGTGGATCACTCCAAATGCTCCAAAACTGTGGTTTGTTTACAGGGTTACCTTTAGAGGATCCCATCGTCATCCCCATAATGTCGTCTTCATCTGCAAGAGTATCATAGGACCATAAAATCTTTCTTTGGATGCAATTGGTTTGCGAGTATTCCCATTGTCACTAATTGGTAATGCAACTGTTTGGTTGTTAGAGCTTTCTTAAGGTACAATAACAAGCTGGGCAGAGCTTCAGAGGGTTTTTCTAGAAAGGTAATTTCCAAGGAAAAAGAATCTTAAGCTCAAAGATCAAATAAACAATTTCGAGCAATTGTCGGGTGACTCTATTGGTACCACATAGGAGAGGTTCACCAAGTGTTTACGAATGGTTCCTGATCATAAGATTGTTGATGATTCCTTGGTTGAGATCTTCTATCAGGCGCTTTACGAGAATAGTCAAGCTTGATCTGACACAATCATGGGAGGCATGTTTCTTGATCAACCTTTTCCATTAATCACTGAAAGGATGGAGCAAGTGGTTAAAACTAATAGAGCATGGGGTCAAAGAGAGAGGGTGCCATGAAGACTTCTTGTGCGGTAAACTCCAACAATGAGAAAGCTAAAGTCAATGAGGAGATCATGCAACAACTTGCCCAACTTCACATAAGCATGGATTTGGTCTTAAAAGCAAAATCAAGTGAGTATTCAAGCGGTGACACACCAACCTCCTAAGGCATCCCTGTATGATGAAACGTTCTTTGATGAAGATGCTTGCTTCGTGAGTAACCAATCTGTAAATTTCTGGAACAACCCCCAAGGGTCCAATTCAGACTATTGGAGACAAGGTTTCGAGAATCAAGGTCGAAACTACAATCATGATGGTGCATATAGAGACAACTGAGGTGGTTATCATGAAAGGGAAAGAGTGTCAGATGCCGAATAGGGTAGAAGAGATGGTTATAGAAATGGTCCTTATATGCCGCCCCACAATCGTGATACCAGATCAAGTACTTCTAGGATTGAAGAGATGTTTGAAAAGTTGTTGAAGAGTGCAGACCATCAAGATGAGATCTTGGAAGGAATGAAAGTGGACATTTCAAGCATAAACCAAAAGATAGAGTCTCACTCGGTGGCTATCAAACAATTGGAACAATAATTTGGGCAAGTTTCTTCACAATTGAACCAATGCCAAAAGGGCACTTTACTAAGCAACACAATTCAAAAAACAAAGAATGATGGGCATTGCATGGCGGTCATGACTAGAAGTGGCAAATGCACCATAGATCCCCCTATATCGGTAGTTGTGGATGAAAGTCGCAAGAAGAGTGAAGATGAAAAAGCTAAAATAAATGATGCAAATAGGCAGCCTAAGAGGTTTAAGACCTTTCCAAGACCTCCGCCACCTTTTCCTCAAAGGCTTAAGAAGAAGGAAGAGGACAGTAAGCTTGAGCAATTTTTAGCGATGATCAAGAAGTTATCAGTGAACATTCCTTTGATCGAAGCTTTAGAGAAGATGTCGGGTTTTGCAAGGTGCATGAAAGTCTAGTCAAGAAGAAAAAATAATGAGTCAAGGCCTTTCCCAAAATTTTAACATTGTAGTGCCATAACTACCAAGTCATTGGTCCAAAAACATGAAGACCCAGGCGCATTCACCATGCCATGCGCAATTGGGAAAATAGAATTTGCCAAAATACTTTGTGATCTGGGTGCTACCATAAATTTGATGCCATTTTCCATCTTCAAAATTCTTGGATTAGGCACTCTTATTCCAACAAAGATGCGGTTGCTAATGGCAGACAGAACAATCAAGAAACCTGTAGGGGTGATTTATGATGTGCTGGTAAAGATAGACAGACTTACATTTCCTACAGATTTTGTTATTCTTGACTGTGAAGTTGATTTTTTGGTTCCTATCATTTTGGGGAGGCCTTTCCTAGCCATAGGTCACACTCTGATTGATATAGAGAAAGGACTGCTCACATTCAGGTTTGGTAAAGAAGTAGTGGTATTTCAGGTTTCTCAACAAGGTAGTAAAAATTATGATTTGAGGGTAATCTCTGTGATTGGAACTGTTGATGATGGTGAATCAGAGATTCCAATCGAGTTACATTTTTGAGTTGATACTTTAGAGGTAGTGTTGATGAATTTCGATGGTGAAGGTATCCCGAATTATGAGGAGACAGTGAATGCCCTTGGGGTATCATTTGGGTTGAGATGTCAGGAAAAATCGGAACTAGATTTGCAAAATAAAAAATCTCCACCCACTAAGCCTTCTATAGAGATCCCACCAGAACTAAAGCTGTAAGCACTCCCGTCATACTTGAAATATGCATTTTTGGGAGAGCATGATACATTGCTGGTCATCATTGCTGCAGACTTGACTGAACACCAGGTAGAGGCCCTTGTAGTAGTATTAAAAAAATTTAAAAGAGCTATTGGGTGGACCATTATAGATATCATTGGTATCCCTCCTAGTATGTGCACTTAGAAGATTTAACTTGTTAAGGACTACAAGCCCTACATTGAGCACCAGTGACGATTAAATCCTCTAATATAAGAAGTGATTTGTAAAGAAATCATCAAATGACTAGATGCAGGGGTAATCTATCCTATTGTAGATAGTGAGTGGTTAGCCCTGTTCAGTATGTGCCAAAGAACGGGGGGTATCACAATAGTGTCAAATGTCAACAATGAGTTGATTCCCATGCGACCGGTCACCGGATGGAGAGTTTGTATGGATTACAGGAAACATAATGCCTCTACTGAGAAATACCACTTTTCTATGACGTTCATGGATCAGATGCTTGATAGACTTACAGAAAAAAGTTGGTACTATTTCTTTGATGGATATTCGGGGTATAATCAAATTATCATTGCCCTAGAGGATCAAGAAAAAACCACATTCACATGCCCTTTATGGTACATTTGCATTCAAAAGAATGCCATTTGGATTGTGTAATGATCCAGTCACATTTCAAAGGTACATGATGTCTATTTTCTCGGATATGGTGGAGAGTACGATTGAGGTGTTCATGGATGATTTGAGTGTAGTAGGTCAATCCTTTGAGGATTGTTTGTTGCATTTGCATGATATTTTGCAAAGATGTATCTAAAGTCATCTGGTGTTGAATTGGGAAAAGTGTCACTTTATGGTTAAGGAGGGTATTGTGCTTGGTCATAAAATTTCAAGTAAAGGCATTGAGGTTGATAAAGCGGAAATTGAGGTGATTAAGAAACTCTCACCATCGATCTCGGTCAGAGGTGCTAGGAGTTTCTTGGTCCATACAGGGTTCTACCGATGCTTCATAAAAGATTTCTCCAAGATTTTGCATCCTTTATGCATTTTGTTAGAGAAAGATGCCAAATTTGTGTTTGATGATGGCTGTCTGCAAGCTTTCAAAGAATTGAAGAGAAGGTTGACTTCAATGCCTATCATTGTGGCTCTAGATTGGTCAAAACCCTTCAAATTAATTTATGATGCTTCTGGGGTTGCATTAGGTACGATGTTGGGATAGCATAAGGAGAAAATACTACGTCCTATCTGCTATGCAAGCAAAGCACTTAATGTCTCCCAAAAAAACTACACGGGTACTGAATAAGAGTTATTTGCATTGATCTTTGCATTTGAGAAATTTCGATCATACTTGATGGGAGCCAAAGTGGTAGTACACATGGACCATGCAGCAATCAAGTATTTGATGGCCAAGAAAGATACAAAGCCTAGATTGATCTGATGGGTGCTTCTTCTGCAAGAATTCAACTTTGATGTGATTGATGGAAAAAAGTTAGAGAATAAAGTTGCCAATCACCTTTCCAGATTAGAGGATGGAGCTATGATGCAGTTTGATGATGGTCTTAATATTGATGATTTCTTTCCTGATGAAAGGGTGTTGGCGACTTCACACGATCTTATTCCTTGGTTCGCTGACAATGCCAATTATCTTGTGAGTGATATTGTACCTTCAGATCTTAATACCCATCAACATCGCCAGTTCATGCATGATGTGAAAAAAATTCTTTGGTTATGTTTCATGTATATGCTGATAGGATCATTCGTAGATATGTTCTAAAAGTGGAGATGATGAGCATCCTTGAGGCCTGGTCCTCATTAGTTGGTGGTCATCACAGTGGAGCTCGTCCAGTGTACAAAGTGTTACAGTGTGGATATTATTGGCCTTCTATACATCAAGAAGCTCATGATTATGTTAAATCATGTGACAGATGTCAAAGAGAGAGTGGAGTCTTGTGGAGGCAATAACTTCCTCTTAATCCCATTTTGGGGATCCAGTTGTTTGATGTCTAAGGACTTGACTTCATGGGACCCTTTGTTAGCTCTCATGGGAATAAATATATCCTGGTTGCTGTAGATTATATCTCCAAATGGGTCAAAGCCATAGCCCTGCCAAACAATAAGGGGAAGAGTGTCACAGGTTTTCTTTGAAGAAATATTTTTTCCAGGTTTGGAACATCTCGAGTAATTATAAGTGATGGAGGCTCTCACTTTTGCAACAAATTATTTAAAGCACTTCTTGAGAAATATGGTGTAAAGCATCGGGTGGCAGCACCTTATTACCCCCAAACTAATGGGCAAGTAGAAGTATCAAATAAAGAAATAAAGCAAATCTTTTCCAAGACCGTACATGTGAATCGCACAGATTGGTCTCAAAAGTTGGATGATGCATTGTGGCTTACCACAACGCCTTCAAAACACCAATTGGTATGTCTTCATACCAACTGGTGTTTAGAAAGTCTTGCCACTTACCTGTTGAATTGGAGCGTAAAGCAATGTAGGCATCAAAGAAGCTCAACCTATATTGGAATAGAGCAACAACATCTAGACTAATGCAGACTAACGAGCTAGATGAGTTCAGATTAAGAGTGTATGAGAGTTCTACATTGTACAAATAAAGAATGAAGATTAAGCATTACCATAAAATTGAAAACTAAAAATTTGCATCAGGGGACATGGTGTTTCTTTACAACTCTCGATTGAAGTGGTTTCCTGGGAAGCTCAGGTCTAAGTGGATGGGGCCTTTCTGCGTGTCTTTAATCATGGTACTATCAAGAAAGAAAGAAGAGATGGAAAGATCTTCAAGGTGAATAGTCAAAGAGTCAAGCTCTACACTGGTGAGATGGAAGAAATTAAGATATTTGAGGATTGGGACCTGGAAGAAACATGAATACTGAAGCTCATCTCATCGTGCCATGACATTAAATCATGCACTTTTTGGGAGGCAACCCAAGGTATGCCCCTTGTTTTTCCCTTATTGCTTATATATGTTTGCTTTGAGGAAAAAGTATTTTCTTTTGGTGGGGTGTGGGAAATTACAGATTAGGGTGAAGTTTTAGTAGCTTTTAGTCCATAACTTCCCCTATTTTTGATCTCAAGGGTTTCTTGCCGTGTTTCTTTTTCCTTGTGAATTTTTTAATTTTTTTTAAACTGGCATGTCCAGCTAGTGTAGATAATTGGTGGATATATAATGATTATTATCTTTTGTTATGTGTATAATCTTGAATGATTTTATGAATGTTTTGAAAATTGGGTACCCTCACATTTTTTGGGACTGTTTGTTACCATTGCAATCTCGCATATGATAGTTTAGTAATGTTTGTTTAGATAAAGATGAGGTAACTTGATGCTTGAAGCATGACCTGTGAGTCTATGTGATTGTGTATGCAATGCCATATGTGTGTGTGTGGCTATTTTTTCATATTCATGCGTTATGAACTGACTCAGAACTTTCCTTGTTACTCTAAGATTGACCTGGAGATATGGTTGATTGGGAAAGGATATTAGGACATTGTTCTTTTAAGTTAGCCCACTTTTGCCTAAATGACCTACCAAATGTAGTAGTTAATCCTTTGTTCCAAATGTTTGAGCTTTACATGTTTCTTTTCTTTCTTGAAACCTAGCTAGCCTAGCTTTATTTTGTGAAATACCTTGATATTAGCCCTAGTCTATCCTTGAACATGTGAACTTTAATTGAGGCAAAAAACCTAAGTTGAGGATGGCTACCAAAAGTTGCTGTGGTTTAGGGAATGGATATTGTGTACTTCACATCAGGCTAAAAGCCTAAGTTAAGGGTAACCTTTATTGTGGTAGAGTAATGAAAATGAGGTGGTTAGTTTAGAAGGAAAGAAAGAAGAAAAGAATCATGTACCGGGTGAGAAAAAAGAAAAAAAAAGTGCCTTGGATTGAAAAAAATGAGTTCAAAAATAAGGAACAACTGAAAAGGAAAAAGAAAGCACCCAGAAGAGCTTGAAAAGGAGGAATAAGGGAGAATTTAATGACAATGGTTGAGTTTTGGAAGTAAAAGTGTTGAAAAACATGGTTCAAGAATAGCTTTTATTTACTACTTACCTGAATTGCCATACCAAAGCCCCATGAACCTACGGTATAAGCCTATTAAGTCTAAGGTGATCCTAGTTCAAGTAATCAATAGTCTGGAGTTTGAGTATAGGGGTAAGCCTATGGTGTTGGTAATCGTCCATGAATTTCATTTATGAAAGTGAGAATGCTTGCACAATCCCTGAACTTTGATTGCTTTTTGAGTGTAATATAGGGACTTCTTTTCTGTCAGGGCATTTGCATTGCATGATTGACATATGACTTGTTCATTGACTGTGGATTGATGATACTCCTTCACTTGTCATAGTTGGATTGTCAGATACATCATTGTGTTTTGGTTTGCTTGGTAGCTTTGCAATCAGATTTTGAAAATGAGTGTTGGGTACCTGAATTGGAGCTAAGTGATGTATATGCCATTAGAGTAATTGCTATATGTTTCTCATTGTCTACTTAGATTGAGTCATTGTTTGAGGAGAAGCAGTAACTCTAAGTTGAGGGTGTTGATGTGCTGTCAAAATACGACACATTTGATGTCTAAAACAAGAGATTTTGCAATTTCTTAGTGCGAATTTCTATAGTTTTATGTGTTTTTATGTTGTTCTTGCAGAAAATACAATTTCGCATGATTTTGGGAGAAAATTGCAGATTTTGCTGAAGTACAGGACATACGAGCCACCCTACGAGTCGTAGAACAAGCTTCGAGTTGTATGGTGCCCTTGTAACAAGAAATAATGAGCAAAATTAAGAATATGCAAAGTGAAGATTAGCCATACGAGGCCACTGTATGAGTCGTAGGTCTCATTACGACTCGTATAGGTGGGGATCATAGCAAGGAACTGTGAGCGAAAAGTTTGGACCAAGAATTAAAGGCCTAGACTACGAAAAGAGCATATGAGTCGTAGCCCAAGCAATGACTCGTAATAGTGGCTCGTAGCAATCAAGCCCAAAATGCCAAGTGCTAACTATGAAACCCCGATTATGACTCGTAGGTCACTACGAGTCGTATGTGTGAGGCATAATTGCTGCCATATATATTTTCTATTTAATTTTTAGGGTGTTTTTGTAACTAGCATAAATAATTAATGCTAGAGTTTTAGTTGTAGACTTTGAATATTTCTCAGATTTCATCCCTCTTGAATATTCTCTCTTGAACATTTCTAGGGTTTAGTGTAGATTTCATTTTTTAATTTGAAGACCCACTTTGGGGGATTGAAAAAGCACATTTTACTCATTTTCCATTAATCCAAACTTGTGATTTTCAACTTGAAGGTGTCTTTGTTCATCATTGTTTTGGGTAATTTCTCAAATATGTCCCTCATATTCATTGTTGTTGATTTTACTTTAGCCATGAGTAGCTAAGTACCCACAACTTGGGCTTGTGGGAACCATGAGTTGTTAACTTGAAATATCCTAGACTTTGTGCATTTCTTTGATGGGGTTTTTACATGTATTATTTATTTCCCTTACTTTAATTGTTGTTTGGTTGTGGCCAACTCCAAACCTCGCCTACTATCACGATCTCGACCAAGATAGTGACGAATAGGAAAAGGGAAGTAAATGATAGGATTCGATTGATGTGTTCTCGTCTAATCAATCAAACCTAACCAAGGGGAGGTTGACTGGGATAATGGGTAACAGTTAGTTGGCATGCCATGCTTGCCGACCAAGCGCCACAGTGAAATTTGACCTTCACCTTCACAAGAGGGCTAGAAGAACCTAAGTTACCGTCCTGCATGGGAATTCCTAATTAGAGTCATGTTGTCTAGGGTAATTGAGTCAACAACTCACGGGGAACCCAATTCCCAAGATGTCCCTCAATTTGATCGTTTTCTCAAATTAGTTACGTAGTGTTTATTTTTTATCTTCATTTTGAATCACAACCCCCCTCCCCATTTTAGAGAATGTAGTAATTGATGCTTGAAATGATTGTTAGTGGATTAGCATAGTCAAGACCCGTATTCCCTGTAGATTCAGCCCTAACCTCTGGTTAGGTTTATACTTGATTGCGACCGCTTTACTATTGGAGCGTGAACATCAATCTTCGATCCTTACATTTTAAGATTATGTAGGCAAAAGTATTCATTAGTATGTTTTAATGTTCTAAGCGTGCGGGCATGCAATGCATGTGACTTTTCAAACCAACATTCATTGTTAGATCGCAAGGGCACATAATATAGAAAGAAATATACATCCATAAAAGAGTAGTATAACAATATTCCATGAAATTCATGATGTATGAAATGCCAAAAAAAGCTTATTCAACTGACATATAAGACCAAACGAACTATTAATTGGAATCCTAATGGTATCCCCACACTCGAAAAAAGGTAGTCTACTTGCGAAAGCTAAACCACACTTCTCCTTATGGGCCTCCCATTTTGGAGAAGTGACCTTCCTTTAGGGTCTCCCATTTCGAATAGGATTTTCATAATTTTGTCATATCATATCAATATTGTAACCACACATTATGGGCCTCCCATTTCGGTGAGGGTTACCATATATATATACCTACACTGGAATATAGTACAAGGAAAGGGAGAGAACCCTTGGGGATAGCCCTGACGCCCCCAATCCATTGGTGCTAATCATCATCCCACAAAATACATATAAGTATACATGCTTCCAAAAGAGATGCAATTCATTTCAAATTGTTTCAATACATACTTGGGCTTAAAAGTCAAACCCATTCATCATAATTCATAATTAGGCTCAAATGTTAAATCATAATTCATATCATACTTTTCATGCATAGGAATAGCCCATTAGTAATTTTTAAATGAGGTGTAATCACCCAATATGCTCAATTAGCCAATTTCATAGACATTTATATGATCACATTCTTGTCATAACCATATGAGTGAGCTTAACAACAATTCATTTTCATAAAAAATATGAAGGCTTAACCCACTTCATAATTTTCATAAAATTCAATGTACATGAATGTATATGCCATGAATGATATGTGAATAGAAATGGGCAATATCGATTCAATCTTAAATCAACAATTTAATATGAAAGTCAAGTAAATCATTAAGTAAATTTCACATTCAAATCAAAATATTGATTACTCATGCTTAGATCAAATTTAAAGGGATATTGCATAATCAAATATTCATAATAATCATATAAATCAATATATTAGGGCTTAAATCAATAATAAAGCATAGCCCATACTTCAATTGAATTTATAAAATCAAGATTTTTAAAAGCCACATTTAAAGTAAGCAAAATTCCATGAAATTCAAGTGAAAAGAGTTCGGGTCTTCTTGTTTGAAAGGGGACCAAGAATCAATCTCATATACCTTAGCTACTTGAGAAGATTCAAGAAGAAATTTAATGAAGAAAAGAGTCTTCCCTGATTCCCAAGCTTAGTCTTCACAAGAATATTTGAGAGAGTTGAAATAATTCTAAGTGTGAGAATGAATTTGAATGATGGGACAAGAGATTGGGTCATTTGGAGGTCTTACGATAGCATTAGAAGTCACAAAAGTACCTTAGGAGTAGCCATAATTACCAAAAAAAAAAACCATTAATGAAGCGGAATAAAATTTGTTGCCAGGGGTCTCGTGAGAAGGTCTCACAGTACGTAAAATGTCTCACAGACCGTGAACCCTCCCATGAGACCATATTTAGCCAATTCACAAGAAACTCTGCACGGACAGGTTTTACAAAAATGACCATAACTTCTTGACCCGAACTCAGAATGAGGGGAAACTAGATGCGTTGAAAAGAAAATTCAAAGAGCTTCAATTTGGTAGGTTGTGGGCCACCAGTTTCTTTTTGGTTAAGAGATATTACCATTCAAAGTTGACCCTTCCATCGGTTCTTGTGAAAAGCTTATCCAATGGAATTCCTTTGAACTTGGCTTGATGTAGGAGACCCATGATGGCCCTAAACAACATAAATAAACTTGAATTGGGGGCTTGAAAGTAAAACTTAGCTTGATCTTGAAGATTCCATGTGTAGAAAAATTCAACGTAGGCATCCATATGGATGGCTTGACGGTTCATACCAAGGAATATAAACCATATGCCTCCTCCATGACACTTCACTTAGAAAAGTTCTTCATGACAAAGTTCTGAGATAGTGATCCAATACATAAAAGATTTTTACTCTAACACCTATACGGAAGGGCATCACGGACTGTGAAGGACCATATGACCCGTGTGAAATCCCTTTGCTCAAAATGTGGATTTTATAAGGTCAAGGATACCATATGGTCCAGCACACGGACCATGAAGCATCTCACGAACAGTGTGGGGTCCATATGTGGTATTCCTTAGTGTCAAACTTTCACATCAAAGCCAACACTTTCCACACACGGCCAAGGGCCACTTCGAGGAGCTTCCACACGGTCTGTATAGCCTCACACAGACTGTGAAGGCTTTTATAAAGTGTCATCTTGGTCCAAAATTTTTTGGCACCAAATTTCCAAGATCTATTAAGGTCGTACACTGTTTAGGTCCTTGCACTCACACCAATCTACAAAATCTACAATCGCTTTGCACGAAGTCAATCAATAGAGATGACTCATACTACAATCTGCAAAAGGTAGAAGTGTAGTATGAGTAACAAATAAATACTACCTAGTATGCATAGGCCGATTGAGATCCAAGATAAATCAAGAATAAATATCATATAAAAAAGATAATTACAATACAAGTCACAAGACAATATATAAAGTCATAATAAAATGGATAATGAATGAGATACACAAGGGGAAGAAGATAAGAAAAGAAGTGTACCTAGGAGAAATAGGTCTACCAACTATAAGTAAGAAAGAGATGCTATAGATTCTACTCAATAAGTACAAGTGATAGAGTCACCAAGTATATATAAATAACCTAATAGCCTAGGTACTAACTTAACCCAACCTAGTAAGGAATCATATTCATCCAAAATAAAGAGCCTGTCTCACAAGTAGTTAACTAACAATACATCACAGATAAATACAAATATAATTAAACAATAACTAACCAGCATCCCATGCTATCAAATGGTATAATTAGCAAACATAACCCAACCGACATCCTGTACTACTAGGGGTATCAAACAACAATAATATAATGACGATAGGCAATGCATGTTAATGCAAGATATATATGAGAACCTCTCCATAGTGTGCATCCATAGGTTTATCGACTTACCCTACCCTAGTGCAGTTAGCATGATAGAACCCATGTGACACCTTAATATAATACAATGATACTTATGACAAGAAGGTTCCTTGAGGGTACGAGTAACTTGTAAACACTGCCTGGGCCCGAACTAATTTGTTTAATCATCTTTGCCAGTTATACTAGAGGAATATAGCAGACACACAATTCAAAAAGGGAATCGACTTGACAACTAGTCAAATCTTAAAATAGACGTCATCCCGGAAGCCCTCGTAGTCTCAAGTAGAAAGGAACAAGTCCTTGATGCCTCAAAGTATCAAAATGTAGTAATCAAGTAATCCAAGTGGTACAACTCCCATTAACAGTAGTTTGAAATTAATTTTATATCATAGTATGTTAACATTCCTCCCCATGTATGACAATGATGAACAAATGTGTGAACTGTGATTGTACTTTTCCATAAGTGAGAATGAGTAACCAATACAGTGGATGCCGTCACAGTATCCAATTAAGGCACATAATATTAGAAAATCAAACCACTACCTGTACATTACAATGACTAAGGGAACTAACCTAGGGTCCAATTGATCCTTGAATAAGACTTTGAGCTCATCAATATAGAATAACCATAATCTAATTAAAGTATTACCAATATACTGCTAAAGAATTTTATGCAAATAAAAATCAAGTAGGGGAGAGAGAAAACATCTCTAAGAGCGACGCTAACCCCAAATACGTAATCCTCAATCAACAGCCGATCATAACTATATAATACCTATGATTACAATGGGTCATTAGAGCCTCATAAACTAGCACTAGACATACTACCTGAAACAAACTTATCGAAAGCCATACTTATGAGGGCAATAAAACCCATATTAAGCATTTAAGGATCAAACATAGTTTAAAGTCACCCATATGATTAACAAAAGGATACTCATTGTAAATCATACCCTAAGAAAGGACCTAAGCCTAAAATAAGGTCTCCAAGGTTCTATACTATTCTAAGGCTTAATTGGAAATTACAAAAAATAAAATAGAATAAAAGAAAATAAAATATTAGATGAAAACAATCCAATTCATATGCAATTTATGCTAGACATTATTAACAAGAGCTTACTGAATAAAAAAGACTGCTGCCTAACTTGAAATTGAGCCGTAAAGTGATCCACAGCTCGTGGAAGGTCTCGTCTAATGGATACTCAGAAACATCAAGTTTCTGGAATCTTGCACGAGGGGAAATTACGACTCGTAGAATAGTTCACGAGCCATAAAGCCATTTGTCAACCAAAAAACTTAATCAACTGAGTTTCTAAGCCCATCACATGGACCCCAAATGACATTTTCAACACAAAACTACTACAATCAAAGCAAAATCACATGCTCCCACATGATTTGCACACCACAACCATTAGCCCAACATGTTCTACAAACATACATCCCATCGAAAGCGATTAAGCATGTTTTATCCTATAATTTCGACCAGCTATGATTTATTTCAACAAAATTGTGCACTTATATCATCACCCACCAATTCACAAATACAAACATTCAACCAAATATGGTAATGGACTCAGCAAGCACAAACAACTATCCAAAACATTTCATACAAGGCCAAAATGCCCAATTCCGGACTTAGTCAATAATTCAAACATGAGCAACCTAATTTCAACTAACAATAATTAAATTCAAATATGGATTATGTGTCTAGACAACATACCCCACATGATTTTCAACTCAATCATTCAGGACAAGGCAAATTAAAGGTTTTAATTAAACCAAAAACTTACCAAGATTTGAGATTAATGTAAAGAAGATGAAGGAGGTGACTAGGCTTGAAACCCTACGCTACTGGAATCTCACCAAAAAATGAGTGCACGGTGACCGGTGGTGGTCGAAAAGATGAAGGGGAAAGGGGTTTGGTTGAGTTAATTCAGTAATTTAGGTCAAGAATGGGGATAAAATAATTTAACCCCATTATTTATACGTTGATCGGGTTAACTAAAAGTTAATGGGTCTGGACTCTACGAAACCCCGATTATGGGTCGTAGAGTGTTTTATAGCTTGTAAATCATGGTTCCATAGTACATTCAAACCCTAGATTTCAGGAGTAGGTTTCACGGACTAGTCTACGAGTCATAAAGTATTTTACGACTCGTAGAGTTGGTCATAGAGACCTCAACACTTGACAAAATTTTTAGGAGACTTACTTGGGGTCCACTAGCCCCATTCACGACCCGTAGTTTGATCTACAAATCATAAAGTTGGCTGTGGAATGGAGTGCATAATTTTTCAGCTCACTGGAATCTCTACGAGATGGGATATGGATTGTAAAGTGTTTTACGGCCCGTAAACTCAGTCGTAGAGACTCAACTTGATGCTCTTCTCAGCCAAACTGACTAACTCAGTCCTGTACCTGTAGACTCTATATAAAATACAAGGTTACCCTATATGCAACCAACCCAATGTCCAAAATTGCAATAAAATACTATAAAACAAACTGCCTATGAATCCAAAAATTGAAAATAAACCTACAACTACACTATTACATCAAAAACATTGGGTTTCCTCCCAATTAGCGCTTGATTTATTGTCGCAGTATGACTTGGACTAATTGGTTACTTAGAATTCACTCTTCAAATCATCTGGACGCTTCATAGACTAACAGATATTGAAGATAAATTCTTTTTCATTCAATCTAAACCTGAGTTGACCAGCTTCCACATCCATTAGTGCTAGTCCAGTTGCTAGGAATGGCATTTCCAAGATGATTGGGACGTCGAAGTCAACTTGGCATTCTAGGATCACAAAGTTTGTAGGGAATATGAACTTTTCAACATTGACCAACACATCATACAATATACCCACAGGCGCCTTCACAGTGCGAATCACCATCAACTGCTGCATGCTAGTTAAAGTAGGGGCTCCCAATCCAAACTTCTTGTAAACCATAAAGGGCATCAGATTAATGCTGGCACCTAGATCACATAGTGCTCTTGCAAACTCCTCATCTCCAATGATACAAGGTATGGTGAAATCACCTGGATTTTTTCGCTTCTGAACTGAGGACGTCATAGCAATAGCACTGCAATGTTGAAGATCTTTGGAGAGCTCTTGACTTACAATACGCTTTTTGGTGACCAAGTCCTTCATGAACTTAGCATACCCTGACATCTTCTCCAATGCCTTAATGAGAGGGATGTTGATGGAGAGTTGTTTCTGCATGGAGAGAAAGTGCTTGAATTTGTCTTCCTCCTCCCTCTTTTTTATTCTTTGAGGAAAGGGAGAAGGAAGCCTAGGAATGGGTTTCAACTTCTGTAGTCCATCAGCAATTTCACTCACCCCATCCTTGCCATGATCATTTCCTTCATCTGTATCGTTGGCTGCAACCGTCTCCTCTTAAACATCTTCTACATCAATCGGTGTGGAAAGATCAATGGTCCTCTTGCAACCTCAAGTAGTAATCTCCGTACACTACCCATCATTTTTAGGATTTTGAATTTTATTACCACGTTGTGTACCCTCTGAGGCTGATTAAGTTGAGTTGATACTTGACCGAATTATTGCTCCAGTTGTTTGATAGCTACAGAATGAGACTCTATTTTTTGATTAATACTTGAAATCTCTAATTTCATTCCCCTCCGAGTCTCATCTAGTGTCTCAGCTTTCTTCAACAAGTGATCAAACATCTCCTCAATCCTAGAACTGCTTGAACCTGCATTACGATTGTGCAGTGGCACATAAGTACCATTTCTGAAGCCTTCTCTACGACCCCACTCTACATCTCTCTCTGGACCCCTATTCTTATCATAGTGGCCTCCGCAGTTATCCCTATAAGCTCCATGTCTATTAAAGTTCTGACCTTGGTTTCCTTGACCTTGGCACCAATAGTCCTGATTGGACCCTTAGGCGTTGGTCCCGAAACCCCCCATCTAATCAGCATGTGTCCTGATCATAGTATGGCTCCTCATACATAGGTGTACATAGAGATTGGTGAACCACTATATTTACTCTCTCTTGGCTTTGCTTCATCATCACCTCTATACCTGTGCGAATCTGAGGAAGCTGCTGCATAATTTCTTCATTAATTCTTACTTGCTCTGGACCCACATTGACAATGCATGAACTCTTAGTGGATGCTCTGTCTCACTGTCCCCATCCTCGATTAGTCTTGACCATCTTTTCATTTGCTCTGCAATCCTTGTAAATGGTTGATCCAAAAACACGCCTCCAATAATAGTGTCGGCACAAGCCTAACTCTTCTTATCAAGGGCATGGTAGAAGATCTCCACCAAGGCATTATCAACTATCTTATAGTCGGGGAGACTCCTAAGACATTTGGTGAACTGCTCCAAAGTAGTGGTAATTAAATCACTAGGAAGTTGCTCAAAGTTGTTGTTATGGTCCTTCAACTTGCGCTTCTCCTATCTAGAGAAGTACCTCTTCAGAAAGGCCTTCTGCAAGTCTTCCCAACTGGTGATCGAACTCTGCAGGAGCTCAGATAGCCATAATATTGTATTACCCGTAAGAGATAATGGGAAGACACAGAAGTACCACAGCATCCATAGAAAGATTTTTTGTTCCCATCACACTCTGACAGATAAATGCTACATTGTGTAGATGGATGAGGATCCTTGATATAATGGGAAGACACAGAAGTACCACAGCATCCATAGAAAGATTTTTTGTTCCCATCACACTCTGACAGATAAATGCTACATTGTGTAGATGGATGAGGATCCTTTGACGGTAAGCCCGCAAATAGCCCGCGGTTCTGCAGCAACTAAAGCAAACCACTTGAGACTGTGAACTTTGTATCTACTAGTAGTGGTGGCAACACAATAGCTTCGGTTACCTCCATAGCTATAGGATTCAACCTATACTGATTCCATTGGTAAGCATTGGTAGTGAAATCCTGAGGCTGTGGAGCAATATCCTCTAGAGGAGGTGGGCTCTCATTCTCAGCATCCTCATCGTTATTCCTGTTCAGAGCTGCATTGGACGCGTTATTAGCGTTGCCTTGGACAGTTCTTCTCAATGCTTTGTAGATCTCTAGATCAAAAGGAGTTAAGGGATTTCCTTGAATCAAAGTGTTGGCATATACTACACCTATATCTTTAAAAAGAACAAAAACAACAAACAAAAGTAAAATAAAAGAACTAGGGGTGTTAATGAATTCATTAAGTCTAGCCGTACTCCCCGGTAACAACGCAACAATCATGATGTCACCCAAGTTACACCTCCTTTTCAGAGGATAAAGTGGTCGCTGCTAAAAAATAGAACCTAACGAAGGTTAGGGTCTAACCCATAGGGAATACGTAGGCTCAAGAGAATTAACCAATTCGTAATCTGAATGATTAACCAACTTACTTCCCCAAAAGGGGGGAGGTTATGCAATAATCAATAGAAAATATAACTAAACTAATTATCATAAGAAAGAAGTCAATAATGGAGAGAAATTAGGGTATTATGTTCCCCATGATTCCCTAACTCAGTATCACTGGTTAACCTAATTCTTTTCTAGTGTATAGCATAAAGGACGATAATTTATGTCCACCAAGCCCCTTGGTCAAAGGTGAGAGATGAATTTCACTATGCAACTTGGCCCATCTCTATAGTGTGTATTACTAACCATTAAATATTAGTCACAGTACAACCTCCTTTTGGCCCAGTTTGGTTGATTAGACGAATAATCAGATCTTGTTAATTAATCTCTTTTCATATTCATTACTACCTTGGTTTAGTCAGTAACAATAGGTGAGTTCTAATATTGGCCACCATCAGAATACATGCAAAGTGAAGAGAGTTAATTAATACATGCATATACACCTTTCAAGAATCATGAATTATCCATAGAATTTTAGAATAAGCAAAATCCAACTTCAATAAGAATAACAAGCTTCAAGGTAAAATTAAATCACAAGTGTTCTCAAAGACACTACAATATGGTTCTATAATTTTTCTCTCTCAAAATATGGAGTTCTCTGGAGAAAAATTATGAAAAATAACCTAAAATAGCTATTTATAAAATTTAAAATCCAAATCAAAAATAAAGTAGGAGAGTTGTTCGGCACTCCATATGAAAGATGTCTAACGGGTCATATTGCATTCCATGGTCCATAATCGGAGTCTCATACTCAACTGCTAGAAATTTGGACTTCAACTCTAAAATACCCCTCTAGACTCGTAAAGTGTTTACAACCTGTAAAGGGGGTTTCTTCTGATGAATTTCCTGAAAGTCCAAGTCTTTGATCCTTAGGGCATGAACCATCTTCTATGACTCGTAAATCTCTCTAAGGCTAATTTGCATGCTCATAGAATGAACTTGAGAAAATAGTCCCTCACTAGAATTGTCCACTAAACCACCCTACGACCCGTGGAATGGTCTACGACCAGTAGAATGGTCTCGTACAAAAGCAAAACTCAGCACCTTCTGCCATGTTCCCCAAAATTGAGGTCAACCTGTCATCCTGCAAACATAAACACAAAACACATAAAACCAAATAACATCGCATTGAGAACACATAACATTCTAAGTTTTAAGCATCAAAGGTGTTGCATTTTAGCAGCACATGAAAATGTCGACAATGAAAACCCACCTTCTCTCAAGGATATTACTACACAGCGACAAGACTTCAATACCAAAGCTCATCAGTGGAATCAATACTGGCTGAATCCTATGGTTATGAAGGTGAATAGAGCCATTGTGTTGCCACCACTATCGACTGAAAAGTTCATGGTTTTGAGTGGGTTGCTTTAGATGCTGCTGAATAGTGGGTTGTTCGTTAGCCAACCATCAGAGGATCCTCATAGCCATCTACACAATGTTGCATTTGTTTGCAAGTATATGATGGGAACACAAAATTTGTCTATGGATGTTGTGGCACTTTGTGCCTTGTTATTGTCTCTAACAGGCAATGCAACTCTTTGAATATCTGAGCTCTTATAGAGTTCGATCACTAGTTAGGCTAAGTTTCATAAGGCCTTTCTAGAGAGGTATTTCCCGAGATCGAAAAAACTTAAGTTGAAAGACCAAATCAACAACTTTGAGCAACTTCTGGATGACTAGATCAGTACTACATTGTAGAAATTTACTAAGTGCTTGAGGAGTTCCTCGGACCATAAAATTATTAATGATACCTTGGTGGAGATCTTCTACCATGCCTTGATGAAAATAGTCAAGCCTATGCTGATACCATTATGGGAGGCATGTTCTTAGATCAACCATTTGCAAGGAATATTGTAAGAATGGAGAGAGTGGTCAAGACCATTTTGCATGGGGGAAAAGATAAAGAGATTATGCAATAAGTTTCCCTAATCCATACAAGCATGAAGGTGATGATGAAAAAGAATCAGGAATGACTCAATGCAGTTGTTCATCTGCCTCTGCATGTGCCCATATATGATAATCCCTACTATGTAAAGGACACTTATTTTGTTGCTATCAGACGAGGGGTTTTCAGACGAACGCCCAAGGATACAACCAAGACTATTGGCGCCAAGGTCGGTAAAACCAAGGTCTAAACATCAATCGAGATGGAGATTTCAGAGATAACCTCGGAGCATACTATGATAAGAATTTAGGCCAAGACAGATATGCAGATTGGGCTGCAGAGATGGTTATAGAAATGGTCCCTATGTGCTACCACACAACTGCGACACCGATGCTAGTAGTTCCAGAGTTGAGGAGATGTTTGATCACCTATTGAAGAAAGATAAGACACAAGATGAGATTCTGAGGGGGATGAAATCTGAGATCTCTAGTATAAAGTAGAAAATCGAGTCTCAATTTGTTATCATAAAAAATTTTGAGCAACAGTTTGGTCAAATTCCAACTTAACTTAACTAGCATCAAAGGGGTACACTACCTAGCAACATAGTTCAGAATCCTAAGAATGAAGGGCAGTTTATGGCAGTTACTAGTGGTTGCAAGAGCACCATTGATCCTCCTATCCTGGCAGATAAAGATGATGTTCGATAGAAGACAATTGAGGTCAAAGATGTGAATACTAGAGATGGTCATGGCAAGGATAGGGTGAATGATGCTGCAGATGCGCTACAGAAACTGAAGACCATTCCTAGGACTCCTCCTCCCTTCCCTCAAAGAATTAAAAAGAAGGAGGAGGAGGGCAAGTTCAAGAACTTTCTCTCCATGCTGAAACAACTCTCCATCAATATCCCTCTCATTGAGTCATTAGAGAAGCTGCCAGGGTATGCAAAGTACATGAAGCACCTAGTTATGAAGAAGTGCACTGTTAGTCAGGATCTCTCCTAAGAGCTTCAATATTGTAGCGCAATTGCTATGAGGTCCTTGGTTCAAAAGCGAGAAGATCCCAACACTTTTACCATATCATGTACCATTGGAGATGTGGAATTCGCAAGGGCATTATGTGATCTTGGTGCCAGCATTAATCTGCTACTTCTTGCAATCTTCAAGAAGCTAGGACTAGGAGCCCCTACTCCGACGAGCATGCAGTTGTTGATGGTTGATCACATGTTGAAGAGCCTGTGGGGATACTTTATGATGTTCTTGTCAATGTGGAGAAGTTAATATTCCCCACAGACTTTGTGATCCTAGATTATGAGGTCGACTTCGGCGTCCCAATCATCTTGGAAAGATCATTCCTAGCCATTGGTCAAGCACTAGTGGTTATGAAGGCTAGTCAACTCAAGTTTAAATTGAATGATAAAGAAGTCATCTTCATTATCTATCAGTCTATGAAGAGGCCAGATGATTTGAAAAATGAGGTTTGGGCACTTGGTGAAGTCTGAGTAGCCAACTTGTCTATGTTATGCCGCGACAATAAATCAGGTGCTACTTGGGAGGAAACCAAAGGATTTTGATGCAGTGGTTGTAGTGGTAGTTTTATATTTAGTTCTTCGACTTATAAGTAGTTTATTTTCTTGTATTTTGGTTGTAATTTTGGACATTAGACTAGTTGTATATAAGGTAATAGTGTGTTCTATGAAGAATGTGCAGGTACATGGCTAAGTCAGCAATCCTTGGCTGAAAAAGGCATCAAAAAGTGCTTCTATGACTGGTTCTATAGGTCGTACATCACTTTACAACCCATACACCATCTCATAGTCACTTCCAGTGAGCAAAAGGTATGCACTCCATTCCATAAGCCAACGTTACCGCTCGTAGAAACAACTACGGGTCGTGAATGAGGGTTGTGGAGCCCAGTAAGTTTTCTGAGTTTCTCACTAAGTATTGGGGTCTCTACGACCAACTCTATGAGTCTTACTTCACTTTACGATTCGTAGACTAGTCGATGAAACCTATTCCACAAAACTAGGTATTAGATATTCTACGAAACTATGATTTATGGGGTCGTGAAATACTCTATGGCCTGTAATCGGGGTTTTGTAGAGTCCGGGCCCAACACTTTTGACTGACTCGATCAAACTATAAACATTGGGGTCAAATATTTTGACCCCATTTCTTGCCCTAATTACAATATCTACCATGCCAAACCCCACCACAACAAATTTTTTCAATCACTGATTGAAACACCACCACCACCTTTTGGTGAGGTTTTCCGGCAACCTAGGGTTTCTAGTATCTCTTTACCTCCTTCAATTCCTATAATCTTATCACTCAATTTGGTAATTTTTTGGTAATTAAAACCATTAATTACCAATTATTGTATGGTTAGGTTGAGAATTTTTGTCAGGAATGGTTAATTTGGACACGAACCCATGTGTGAAAATTGGTATGATTGATGGTTGAATTGTGATTGCCCATCCTTGTTCATGTGTTTAAGACTGGAATTTGGTGCGGTTGCCTTGTTGTACTTTTGAGTGATGTGTTTTCTACCCATGTAATTATTAATCATGAAAAGTAAATCAATTATGTGTATGAAACTTGGTGAGTGATGGCGTGGGTTTGATTTTTTTTAATGTTAGCTCATTCATACGGGGTCGGAGCGGTTGGGAAAACATGTTTAATAATTTTTTATAGGGGTATTTGTGCTGATTATGATGTTGGGGTATTAGTATTTGTGTTATGAATCATATGGGTGTGTTCGTATTGTTTTGATTCTGGTAGAATAGGTTGAAAAAGTCGTATGGGGTCTGTGTTTATGGACTTACAAACTTAGGTAACTAAGTTTTCTGGTCTATGAGGGTCTTTTACGACCTATGAAATATTCCACGAGTTGTATTTTTGTCACGACCCGAAAATGGGCGTGATGGAACTCGTCTTATCCCACCAAGACAAGTCAGCCTACAACCTAACTATAAACTTAAAAGTGTAAAATTATAATAAAACTAAAAGTTCAATTATGGATAATAAGTCAACTTAATAAAAATCCCCCAAAACTTGGTTGTCACGTGCACAAGCTTCTAATGTATTACAATAGATTCAAAAAGAACCGCAAGTGTCAAATGATATTTTCTCTAGAATAGAACAAAATCATAAATCGGAGTAAGACGTCAGTTGGGATGGCAAACAGCTACCTCTCGCATTCTCCACAGGAAGCCTCAGATAAGAACAAGTATAGAGTATCACGACAATCCGGGCTTGCAACCTACAAAATTGTTGTAGCAAAGGGGGTGAGAACCAAACACACGATACTCAGCAAGTGGAACTAACTTACAGTAAAATAATGAAGAACCAAGTAACTCCTGAACACCCAACCACATACCGCCAGACTACAAGCCTGCACTCAAAAAA
>JAABOM020079027.1:0-32757 GCA_011800125.2 Solanum clarkiae | reverse complement strand
TGTTTCATGCCAAATGATACAAAATCAAATAACCTTACATACCTCGTTGTGGGACCCTGTTACTATCTCGAAATAACATTCCCTTCATTCAAATACTTATATACAACATAGTAGATGATAAAACTAGCATTAATAGCCAATATATACACCTTGACACCCCAATCACATAAGAAAACAATACATGGGCAGCAAGCGGGTGTTTATAAACCCGGACGCATTCCTTTAACCTTTTCGTCCCTAAACGTATTTTCTAATACACATTAGCATGTACACATCATGTACAGCCTATGTTAAGTCCATAACTGCCTTACAACAGCCCATAAAGCACAACACATCACAATTCCACGCAATCTAAAAATGGACAACATAACGTTGCCTTCCCTCGCTACTTTTCGACCTTAACAACTCCAAATCGGTTCCAACCTTAACCTAATTGTTCTAACAACATTTATATATATAACCAGCTATGAAATAGTTTCAGAACAGTCAAAAATCAGTTATTAAGGACATGAAGCAATAGCTTGCTCTCCAATAGTCCACAAGTTCGTACGAAGCACATAATTGCGGTATCATATAAAGACTCGCTTTTGTAGACTTTAAAAGTAGTTAATCAGCCTTTTTACACTACTGTAAAACCAATCTTTGTTGAATAATAAGTACTGATACATAATAAAACCCGTCAATAAGAGAAAAACCTCTTAATTAACAAGAAAAGTACAAAAGAATCCTTAGTATACAATCTGTCCAGAAATTCCTGCACCAACGTACTAACATATACTTCTTATTTTTCATAAGAAATTATACTAAACACATGTGTAAACTTATTACCACTTACTTCAAGGTTTAAGGCTTCTCCAAGAACCCTAGGAGAGTTATTTATTTACTTTGCAAGGTGAAGAAAGAAGAACAATAAAGTTGGGAGAAAGCAGAAATTTTCCAAGTTAAAAGTGAATGGCTATTTGCTGCTTATGACCCCTCTTTATGCTATTACTTTGGCCGACCTTCTCTTGGTCTTTTGAACATCTTACCTCACACATTAATGTGCTACTTATCCAGTAGCTCGTCCATTAAACTTGGGCCAAAATGGGTCTCCAAGTTGATGGACTTGGTCTCCCTATTTTGCCAACTTTTCTCACTTGATTTTGGGCCCAAAGTATCCAAGAGTTTATGATGTCTTTGGGCCTTTTTTACTATCATACTTGGGCTGTAAATATAGTCCATATGTGATATTAAATAATTCCCCAAAGTTAGACCCTTAACACGAATTTTATTTATACTCGGACTTGGATAATTTCGACGCCAGGTCTCGTCTCCATTTAGTTAGCAATTTAAGCTAAGCAAGTAGCTGACTCACCTACTTGCTTCCTAAGTCCTACAAGCACCTCAATTCTCTCACTTCATTTCAAGGACATAATCTCCTCGCTTTGACACAAAACATGTATACACACGACTCTCTTAAGCGTTAGATGTACATATAGCCCATTAACGCGAGATTCGAGCACTTTTGAAAATTAGCGCTGGTTCAACCAAATCATGTCATATTTCATTTGTATAGTATTAGTATGGTAAGATGTGGGGTATTACAAAAAATTTCCTTATCCAGTATTGATCCATGCCCCTGGCGTGACACGGTTGGGATACGAGCCAGTGTTAAAAAGTTGCCAGTTTTGTTGTTCGGTCCAAGACTTTTGGGTCTTGGGTCTAAGTCTTCCTACGCGTGAAAATATCTATACTTATCCATATTTTACCTTTATATCATACAAAACATTCTCCAATACTCTCTCAAAAACATAGACTAATATTTCACCCCAAATTTCAAGTCACAAAACTCATCCAGATCTTAAGGATTTCACTCTAGCTTCTCTCAACCAATTGAGGGGTTGATACCTCAATCACTTCCGATCGAGGGTGGTCATGTCTATAAACCAATTGAGGGGTTGATTCCTCAATTACTACTAAGGGGTGGTCTACCTTAGTTTCGAAGTACTAAGTTACTTGGTCTATGATGATGGTCTATTCCTACTAATGTAATATGTTCCATATATAAGCATGTTTACTTCAAGTGCCATCCATGCATGCCATATTGTTATATGTTCACCTATTGCCTACTTACGCATTTTGACTATGATGCCTATCTATTGTTACATTGTATCCTACATACTTAGTACATTCCAGCGTACTAATGCATACTCTATGCCTACATGATGTTACCATGTAGGAACCAGAGCCCCACTTGATCATCCTCCTCCTCCACGTGGCTAGTATAATATCTCTCAAAGCAAGTTGGTTAGTCCTCAACTTCGAGGATATACTTCTCTTGATTTATGCTATGTATATACTCTTTTTCCTTTATTGTATACTTTGACTATGAGGGCGAGCCCGATTGTTCGCCCCCGCTAAGTTCTATGTTTAGAGGTGTTGTTAGACAAGTTATGTAATGATGCTATAAGCCTTGACTCTGTTTGACTCTATGATATTTTATGATATGGAGGATGTCCGTTAGCACCGTGTTTCCTTTTTACTATCTCTTATTGTTGTTTTAATGCTTCCGCGACCAAGAATGTATAATGATAAGTTAAGAGGCGTGATTGGGGTCCCTTTGGGTTCCCCATTCACCATGTCACGTCTAGGCTCTAGGCTTGGGTCATAACAAATACTAAAGTCATTATACACCAAAGATAAAATCTTTTATGAAAAAACTAAGCTCAATAACCAAATAACTATCTGGGAGAGGGGGTACAAGAAAATTATATTCCGAATCACTAGCAGAAATTATAAATGATAAAGCTAAAGATTGAAGTTAATTATAATTTCAAAATAATTATATGTTATTTACGAAAAACATATAAATCATTTTAAAATTTTTATATATAATTTTTTAATTTGGTTTGATTATTTTTGTGATTCTTTTAAGTAAAATCAAAACCAAACCAAATATTTTAATTTTCAAAATTCAAAAATCAAACCTAACTAAATCAAATCAAATATAGATTTTTTTAATCGGTTTGATCCAGAATATGATTTGCTTTGATTTTTAAACCATAACCATGAACAACCCTAGATGAAACAAAATGGAAGATCTTGTTGAAATCAACCTAGCCATAAAATTTGAAAGGCTAATTTTCATGTTCTTCAAAAATTGATTTTCCGTTATTGAGACTTCATTTTTTTCAAGTAAAATTCATGTTTAAATTGAACCTATATTTGTTTAGAGATTTTCTCTACTTAATACTCTCATTAGTAAGTCCATTTTGGCCAAAACATTTGACAAAAATTATCTTGTATCAGTCTGCATAAAATTATTTCTTGTGATTTTGTTGAACTGGATATGGTTGATTTTGATATCATTCTTGGTATGAATTGGTTGCATGTATCATACGCATCTATTGATTGTAGAATTTGTAGAGTCAAATTTCAATTTCTCAATGAGCTAATTTTTGAATGAAAGGATAGTGATTCGGTGTTCAAGAGTTGATTTATTTCATGTCTTAGAACCTATAAGTTGATTGCTAAGGGATGCATTTACCATTTAGTATGGGTTGGGGATATAGTTCTGAAGTTCCCTCTCTTGAGTACATTCCCCATTGTGAATGAGTTTTCCAATATCTTTTTCGATGACTTACCCAGTGTCCTTTTTGAAAGGAAAATATATTTTGATATAGATCTTCTTTTCGCCACCCCACTTATCTCTATTCCTTCTTACTGTATGGCTCCATTGGAACTAATGGATTTGAAGGATCAATTGAAAGATTTGTTAGAGAAGGGTTTCATTAGTCCAAGTAGCTCACCATGGGATGCTCTCGTATTGTTTGTAAGGAAGAAGGATGAGTCACTCATGATGTGCATAGACTACATGCAGTTGAATGAGGTAAGTATAAAGAACAATTGTCCAATACGAAAATATATAATTTTTTTGACCAATTGCAAAAGGCAATTCACTTTTTCAAGATTAATCTCCAATTTGGCTATCATCAATTAAGGGTAAGGGAGTGTAATATTCTCAAGATGGTATTTCGAACAAGGTATGGTCATTTTGAATTTCTAGTTATATCGTTAGAGATGACTAATGCTCCGATGGTGTTTATAAACCTAATAAATAGGGTGTTCAAGCCTTATTTTGATATATTTATGGTGGTCTTCATAGACGACATTTTGGTTTACTCTTGAAGTAAGAAAGAGCACAAGAACCATTTAAGGGTTGTGTTCCAAACTTTGAGGGATAGGAAATTATATGCAAAATTAGTAAGTGTGAATTTTAGTTGAAGGAGGTGACATTTCTTAGTCAAGTAGTGTCGGGTAATGGAAACAAGGTGGATCCAAAAACGATGGAGGCGGTAAGGGACTGACCTAGACCATTGACTCCTTTGGATATTAGGATCTTCTTAGGATTGGTAAAATATTATGGGAGGTTTGTTGAAGGGTTTTCATTCATAGCATTGCCTTTGACAAAGCTGACTGAAAAGAAGGTGAAATTCCAATGGTTGGATGAGTGTGAGAAAAACTCTCAAATTATCACGACCCAAGCCTAAGGCCTAAACGTGATACGGTGAATGGGAATCCGAAGGGACCCCAAACAAGCCTCTTAGCATATCAATTACACATCCTCAGTCATAGAAGAAAATAAATAAAAATAATAGATATAATAAAAAGGGAAGCGGGACTAAGAAACATCTTGATATTCATAAAAGCATAAAGAGTCAAGCTTATAACATAAGTACGTCATAATATCCAACAACATCTCTAACATGGAATGGAGCAGGGGCCAAGACACTTTCTGGTCTCACCCTCATAATAACAAGTGTTCAACATAAGAAGTCTCTACATAGCAAAAATAATGTAGATAGTGTCCTCAAACTTGAGGACTCACTAATGCTTATCTTCGAAGTACCGAACTAGTCACGTGGAGGATGATCAAAAGGTGCTCCAGTCTCTACATGGTGATAACATATAGGCATAGAGTATATATTAGTACGCTTGAATGTACTAAGTATACGGGCTGCAATGCAACAAGACATAAGCCAATATAGTCAAAATGCATGATCATAATAATGGATGTATAATCTTAATATGATATGCATGATCAATGCTCATAATAAAACATACTTGTAAATTATTCATCTTGCACAATATATATAGCATACATATGTGGGAAGTGACCTCAAACAACATAGACCAAGCAACTACAACTTGGACTCCAAGGCCTGACACTCCTTTGGTTTAGTTGACTGGGCATGACACCCCCCGCCGAAGTATGGTCTACCTGCCAAGGCAAACCAAACATGATAAAATGAACTAGATAGATACACTAGTATAGCAAGGGTAATAATCATAATCCTATAGTGGAATATATTTTAGAGACTAAAGACTTTATGTAAGGACCCTTTAAGTCGAGCCCCTATCTTAAGCCTTAGTCATGCTAAGTCAAATCCCATGGAAAACTTGAAATAATCATAATTTGTACAACTTGTAAGAAACATAGAAACATGACATGAGTAGCTCTTGAAACATACTTGACCTCTATTTGTGAGCCTAACTTGAATATGAGAGTAGATCATAATCATACATGAACCCTTGCTTTAACATGAATAGCTCACAAGAGGTAAAATTCTTGAAATAGGGCTTAACTTGATACTTGTAAATCAAAGATACTTTTCATGAATTCAATACATTCTTGAAAGCCCTTAATCATCATATAGTCAGTTGACTTGTAAATCATGTAATACATAATTAATAACTTGAGAATTCCTGACTTGACATTTTATCAAACACATGGTGGGTTTATGATACTTGTTCAAAATCATGCAATTCAACAGTGAAATAAGGTGAGTAAACTTAATGTAAATCAACCCACCAACATGTAGTAAAACCCTCATATAGGGTACCTGAAAATCTATCACAAAAGCTCATAGTAGTTCATAGCTTCATAGCTCAAAGCATGCATAGTCTCAATTGACAAAAATAATTCATAATATAAGCTTGAAATAGATAGTCATGCATAATCAATCAATATTTCATAAAACCCCAACATAATTTATGATCACAATTCATAATAAAAGATACTCATAGATAATACAACTTGAAAACATGTCACTTTCATGAAAAGGGAAGGTTGGACTCCATAGGGACCCAATAGATGAAACTCACATACCTTAAATCTTGAATTATTTAGGGTGAGCTTGAAGTAATTTTAGAGCTTGAAATGAATCCTTGGTTTCCAAAGTTGAGCTTGATGAAACGCCCCAAAAAGTGCCTAAATATGTGCCTCGGAAATGTTCGAATTTGTAATTTTTATATATCTCAAAATCAGTACGTTATATAAAAAATCCGACTTCATATTCATGATCAGGAGGCAAAATTGAGTGAGGAATGTGTCTAATACCGATTCTGGAGCAACCGTAGCAAAATCTTGTTTTTCAAAAATTTTAACTTTCAGTGGTAGTCCGCGTTGGCTCTGCGACGGCTCCCAGTGTATTTTGCTGCTAGTTTTCTTATTTTGGTCCAAGGCCTTGGGGTCTTGGGTCTAAGCCTTCCTATGCATAAGAAAACCTATACTTAGTCATATTTCAATCTCTTATCATTCAAGACATTCCCCGAAATCCTCTCTAACACTTAGCCAAATATTTCACCCAAATTTAAGTGTTTCAAACTCATTTCTAGACTCAAGAAAATTCATTTCAAGTTTTCATTCAAATCTTCATCAGGGAAATCTCCAAAGTTGAGGTATGTGGGTTTCAACTATTGGGTCCTTTCACCCATTATGCCCAACCCTCTTTTTTATGTAAAATACTTATTTTTAAGTTGATTTATCCATGGGTATATTTTACTATGAATTTGATTACAAATTGTGCTGGGATTTCATGAAATGTAGACTATTTAAGCATGTTTTGAGCTATACCTATGTTCTATGATGAGATATGATGAGGGGTTTCAATGTATCTTACATGGGGGTGTTACCAAGTGTTAGTAGGTTGATTTATATTAAGTTTTCTCACATGATTTCACTCTTGAATTGGATGATTTTGAACTAGCATTATACACCCACCAAGTGTTTGATAAAATATCTGGTTAAGGGTTCTTGAGTTATTGATTATATAATGCATGACCTATGGGTCAAGTAACTTTATGATGATGAAAGAAATGTATGTATATGTTGATCTCATGAAAAGTATCTGTGATGTTGTAAGTTGACCACACCTAGTTGACGAGGTGTTATGCCTCAACCACTATGATGGGGGGATGGTATGCCCATCTACCAATTGGGGGGGGGGGGTATATTCCTCAATCACTTTGATGGGGGATGGTCATGCTAATCTACCAATTGGGAGGTATTTTCTCAATCACTTTGATGGGGGGTTGATGTGCTGTCAAAATAAAAAACATTTGATGACTAAAACAAGGGACTTTGTGAGTTTTTAATGCAATTTTTTATAGTTTTTATGTGTTTTTGTGTTGTTCTTACAGAAAAGTTAGGTTGTCATGATTTTGAAGAAAAGTTGCAGATTTTGCTGAAGCTTAGGACATATGAGCACACCTACGAGTCGTAGCCAAGCGACGAGTCGTAAGGTGTGTCGTAGCCAAACAACGAGTCGTAAGGTGTATCGTAACATGAATCAAAGACCAAAAATTCAGAAATTTACTAAGTGGAGGTCACCCCTACGAGTCATAAATCTCACCATGACTCCCATAAGAGGACTCATAGGAAGAATCAGAGAGCCAAAATATTGGACCAAAAATTGAAGGCTGAGACTACGAGAAGAACATATGAGTCGTACCTCAAGCAATGATTCGTACCTATCGGTCATACCAGTTTAGTCCAAGATGCCAAAAACCTAATACGAGATCCCGACTACCACTTGTAGGTCATCCTACGAGTCATACCTACAAGACTTATCAGCTGCTAGCTATCTTTTCTATGTAAATTCTAGGTTTATTTGGTAAATACTATATATACTTTAAGTTAGAGTTTCAGAAGAGAGTTCAACTTAGGGATACTTTATCATTTTCTTTTGAATCTTTTCTTAGTTTCTTTAGTTAGTTTATCCTAGTTAGTTTATCCTTTTTCTCTTAGAACACCTATTTTAGGGATTGCAAATCTTGCATTGTATTCATTGTTGGTCAATCAAGCTTTTGGGTTTGCAACTTGTGGTGCCTACATTCTTCAATGCTTGTGGTAAAACTCTCATTTATGTCTTGTATTAGCATGTTTGCCTGTTTAGCCTTAACCATGAGTAGCTAAGCACCCACAACTTGGAGTTGTGGATTCATGGGTAGTTGACTTGAAATAACCTAGGTTTATTGCATTTCTACAATTAGGGTTTGCATGTATTGTCTATTTCTCTTCATTTTGATTTTCGTTTGGTGGTGGCCAACACCAAACCCTACCTACTATCATTAGCCTGACCAAGGTGGTGATGAATAGGAAAAGGGAAGTAGATGACAAGATTCAATTGATGTGTTCTCGTCTAATCCACCAAACCTGACCAAGGGGAGGTTAACTGGTACAATTAGTAAAGGTTAGTTGGCACGTTATGGTGACCGACCAAGCGCCATGGTGAAATTCAACCTTCACCTTCATAAGAGGGATGCAAGAACCTAAGTTACCGTCTTGCATGTGAATTTTCATTTGTAGTTTTGTTGCCTAAGGAAATCAAGTCAATGAACCATGGTGAACACAATTCCCAAGTTGTCCCCATTGAGTGTTTCCTTGCGTCGTAGTTTAGGGTTTATTCTATTTTTTTTTGAATCACAACCCCCCCTTTTAGAGATTTTAGTTATTTGTACTCTAAATGATTAGTAGTGGATTCTTGTAGTCAAGCCTTGTATTCCGTATGAATTCGACCCTAATCTTTGGTTAAGTTAATTACTGACAATGACTGCTTTCGTATTGGAGCGTGAACATCAGATATCAAATATTATGGTGCCGTTGCTGGGAAATACAACTAGGTTTTGACTTGAATTCACTATTATTAGTTCTAGTGTTGATTTCTTGAATCTGTTGTATTTTACTTTGATCTTTGTTTTTGTTGTTTGATTTTATTTGCAGGGTGTACTAGGTTGTATGCCCAACATCAGGAGCCAAGGCAACCCTTAGCTCCACTTAATTTGGAGATCCATCGATTACCAAGAAGAATGACTCACGTGAATGAGGATATCGAGGTTGAGGAGGACATGAATATGAATGAGGATATGGGTAGAGAGGCGAATCCACAACCAAGGGGTAACAGGCCACAACTTAGGGACTTCAATGAAAACACTTATGGATGGGATCAGTATCGATTGAACCCTATGGCTATGTACGTTATCGGTGCTATAGTACAACCTCTTTTACCGGAAGATACTAAGTTCACTGTATCGAGTGGATTGCTCCAAATGATCCAAAAACTACGAAATATTCACAGGGCTACCTTCAGAGGATCCCCACCGTCATCTCCAAAATGTGGTATTTGTTTGTAAGAGTGTCATAGGGACACAAAACCTTTCTCTTGATGTTATTGGTCTAAGAGTGTTTCCACTGTCATTGACTGACAATGCGGTTGTATGGTTATCTGAGCTTCCTATGGGCACTATTACAAGTTGGGTTGAGCTTCAAAGAGTATTCCTTCAAAGATATTTTTCAAGATCTAAAACGTTGAAGCTCAAGGACCAAATAAACAATTTTGAGCAATTATCGAGTGACTCTATTAGCACAACATGGGAAAGGTTCACCAAATGCTTGAGGATGGTCCCTGATCACAAGATTATTGATGATGCCTTAGTTAAGATTTTCTATCGGGCACTTGATGAGAATTGTCAAGCTTGTGCCGACATAATCATGAGAGGCATGTTCCTAGACCAACCTTTTATATTTATAGCTGTAAGGATGGAGCAAGTGGTCAAAATAAATAGAGCATAGGGTCAACGAGAGCGAGGTGCAATAAAACCTTCTTGTGCGGTCAACACCAACAATGAGCAAGTAAAGGTGAACGTAGAGATCATGGAACAACTTGCTCAACTTTGCACAAGTATGGACTTGGTTTTAAAGAAAAATCAAGCAAATGCCAAGGCAGTCACCCACCAACCTCCGAAGGCTCCTATCTATAACGATCCATTTTTCAATGAAAATGCATGTTTTGTAAACAACCAAGCGGCGTATTTTCGGAACAACCCCCAGGGTCCAATTCGGACTATTGGAGGCAAGGGTCCGGGAATCAAGGTCAGAATTTCAAATGTGATGGAATGTGTAGAGACAAATAGGGCGATACTATTAGAGAGAGAGTCCTAGATGCCGAATGGGGAAGAAGAGAGAGGTACAAGAATGGTCCTTATATGCCACCTCACAATCGTGATGCCGGATCAAGCGACTCCAGGATCAAAGAAATGTTCAAAACGTTGTTGAAGAGAGCCGACCACCAAGATGTGACTTTAAAGGGAATGAAAGCAGATATTTCAAGTATTAGCCAAAAAATAGACTCTCACTAAGTGGCGATTAAGCAGCTTGAACAACAATTTGGACAAGTTTCTTCACAATTGAACCAACGCCAAAAGGGTATGGACAATAGGATCTTTAAACTTTACCTTGATATGTTTGTTGTTGAATTCATGATGACATCTTGATTTATTCTTGATCTGGGAAAGAGCATGTGAGACATTTGAGGGTAGTGTTGCAAACCTTGAGAGAAGAAACATTGTTTGCCAAGTTTGACAAATGTGAATTTTGGTTGAAAGAGGTTGCATTCCTAGGGCATGTGGTATCATGTGAAGGAACCAAAGTAGACCCTAAGAAAATGAACGTGCTGAGAGATTGTCCTAGACCTTTGAGTGCAATGGATATTAGGAGTTTCTTGAGCTTAGCGGGATATTACGGAGATTTATTGAGGGATTTGCTTCAATTCGTGTCCCCTTTGACAAATTGAGACAAAAGAAGGAAAAATTCCTTTGGATCAATGAGTATGAAAGGAGCTTTCAAACTTTAAAGGACAAGCTCACCTTCATTCCTATTTTGACTTTACCTAAAGGGCTAGAAGGATTTTTCATCTATTGTGATGCTTTAAGTATCGATTTGGGGTGTGTGTTTATGCAAAATGGCAAGGTCATTGCATATGCTTCTAGGCAACTAAACATGCATGAGTATAATTATCTTATTCATGACCTTGAACTAGCATTCGTGGTGTTTTCTTTGAAAACATGGCTCCATTATTTGTATAGGGTTCATGTAGGTGTCTTCACCTATCACAAAAATCTTCAACATGTGTTCACCCAAAGAGATCTCAATTTAAGACAAAAAAGATGGTTAGAACTCCTTCAAGACTATGATATGAGTATGCATTATCATTCAGGCAAAGCCAATGTTGTACCTGATGCCCTATGTAGGGTATCCATGGAAAGTGTAGCCAATTTTGATGATAGGAAGAAAGAGTTAGCAAAAGAAGTTCGTCTATTGGCTAGATTAGGAGTTAGGTTGGATGAAATCGAATATGAAGGTATGGTGGTTCTAGATGGTTCCAAATCATTATTGTTTGAAGAGGTCAAATCCAAGAAAGACCTTGATCCATTCTTGGGTGAATTAAAGGCATGGGTAAAATAGCGCAAGGTAGAGGTTTTCTCCTAAGAGAACGATGGTGTCCTTAGACATCAAGGTAGGTTGTGTGTACCAAATGTTGATGGGTTGAGGGACTTGATACGGAAAAAAGCCAATAATTCTTCCTATTTTATTCACTTGGGTTCTACAAAGATGTATAAGAATTTTAGAGAAGTATAATTGTGGGCTAAAATGAGTAGGTTGTGTGCAAAATGTTAATGGGTTGAGGTACTTGATTATGAAAGAAGCCCATAATTCCTCCTATTTCATTTACCCGGGTTTCATCGTTCAATCCACTATTACCCAACTTGGCCAGCTTCCTCACCTCTTTGATCCACAAAATGGTCATACTAAACCTTTGTCATACCTTTCAATTGATAAGGCACAAGCTTAGCCTTCTCCTCCGATGGCACAACTATGACGGCTACTATTTTATAAGCCTCATCAAGAAACTCAATTGGATCCTCATCAACCTTTGATTCATGAAACTCTGATTGGTTCATCCTCATGAAATCATGAACTCTTATTGCCAGTCTAGGTACTTGAAGAGCAATAACAACCTCTATATTAGTTTCACTGGCCAAAGCTTGGGCCAATATAGTGAAGGCATTTCTAAACTCAGAATGAGAAACATTCGCCTCTTGTTGCTTGGGAAAAGGTTGATCTTTGGCTTCACCCCTTGGCAATGGAGCACTTCTTGGTGGCATTTTATAGAAATGGAAAAACAAGTGTCGTTAGTAGGAGAAATAACCTTAGATACTTCTAATGGCATGACATGAATCATAATAAAGTGAAATATTTCCTAAAATATCTTATAGCCTCCTATTCATAGATGTAGCACACTTCATACCTATGAACAAGACCCTGCTCGATGCAGTGTATTGGAATTTCATGCACTATTTACAAACCTAGTGCTCTGATACCAAGCTTGTCATAACCTAAGCCTAGGTCCTAGATTATGACATGATGAATGGGAAACCTAAAGGTAATCCATACAAGCCTCTTAACATATCCTTTGCACATCCTTGGTTGCAGAATATAAAACAAGAATCAACAAATAATACTGAGAAAAGAGGGGCGTATGACTTACACTATAGGGGTTAATATGGGAATAGGATTTGTATGAATCACATAGCAAGCAATAACTAAGAGGAGGGTAAGTATGACTCAAGCCAACGAGAAGAAGGGACTTAGAACTTTCATCACTTTCCATCATCATCAACATCACATAACATCACACGAGGGATAAGGATAAGTCTCTATAACATCTCAACATCTCATAGAGTGTACATAGTATAGCATAGTACAACAATACCTCAAAGAATGAATAGTACGGGGCGCAATACATGTCCAAGACTCACCCTTAAAATAGAAAGTAAAGTACTAGTGTCTCAACATAAGCAAAATAGAATGCAGGATATTGTCCTTGAAGTGGAGGATTCACCACAATAACAATCTTCACGAATACAAGCTAGCCATGTGAAGGAGGATGAATAGGAGCCATGGTCCCTATATGGTTAGATCATGTAGGCAAAAAGTATGTGTTAGTACTTGAAATGTACTAGTATATGGGATGCAATGCAACAATAGATAATAGCTTTATAACAAGATTTATAATCATATACAATAGAATGGGAGTTCAATATGTCATGCATGAGGATTCTTTGATAAAATCATTCATGAGAGATAAACATAACATTCTATCATCATACATATGTAGGAGGTAGACCATAACTGATATATAAGACCAAGTGAGATTCTACTTGGAACCCAACATAACTCCTTACATTGGCACAGGGAGACTACTTGCTGGGTAGAAATCCATCCTCATAGCATATGCATCATAAATTCATAAAATGGCTTATGTGGACACTAGCCTAGCCTACTAGGGCTCCTATGGTGGCACATAGTTGATGAGAAAAGGATACTTTATATAAGGATCCCTTAGGTCGAGCCTCCACCTCCTAATCTCATTCAGTGCTAAGCTACTCCCATGTGATAAATTTGAAAATATATGTATAATCATAATCATTCATAAGCTTTAAAAGCATAGTATCATCATATAAATATAGAGTAGCTCATCTAAATGTGTGATCCAACATGGGATCCATCTTTGGTGAGAATTATTCTTTCACCATGATCATCATTCATAAACATTAGGGTCTTAGGTAACCCTCATTATTATTCATAAACATTAGGGTCTTAGGTCACCCTCATAATTGAGGATCATTCACCATTAGAAAACTTTGATATGATAATTGGATGGGATCATACATGCAACTGTAAGCACATGTAACTCAAGAGGACTATGCATGAAAGCAGTGAAATTCACTAATTTAAATCATTCTTAAAACAATCCACCATAATCATACATATCATTTTTGAATTTTAGACATAGATTCATGCAATTCATCTTATAGTCATTAATTTCATCATAACATCATAGTTTCATTAACTTCCATAGCTTGAATTTCATAAAATAGATCATAGAAGAAACCTTTGAAATCACTTTATGCAATTTCATGTAATAGATGTAAAATCCCAATAGTATTTTTGTTTAATAGGGTAATTAGGAAGATCTCATAAGAAATCACCATTAAAACTTGAAGAAATGTGTAAAATAGATTTTGGAACTCTATGAGTGAAAGAACTCATGGATGAAGAAACCCACATACCTTTTAGACCTCAAAAATTGAAGAAGTTGTCTTGAGAACTTTAAGAATCCCTTGTTGAAGCATTGTCTTTAATGGAGGAAGCTTGATCTCCAAGAACTTGAAGAGCTTTGATGGTGGCTTTTCAGAGATAAGTTTGAGAGGATTTAGGGAATTTTAGAGAGAGGATCGGGTCAGAAAATAAGAGAGTTTTCATGTATTTAAATATGTGTGTGTGTGTTGGGATATCTCCCAACTAACTTTCCAGGCAAGAAACAAAAATTGAAAAATTTTAAACTAAGCGGGACCATGGGTGCGACGCGCTCTTATCGCATACCCTACTGATGTGTGCAATTTAACTCAAAATTTATTTTTTGATACAGGTATCCCAAAAATCTAAGGTGACCCTTCCTTATAAATTTTGTCTCCTAAAAAAGAATATGAAGTCGGATTTATGAAATAATGCAAAAATTTTAAGATATTCAAGAAATATATCATAAGGTTTTTTCAAGCTACATTAAGGGGTATTATACAAGCTTAGCACGAACTTTCACCCACAAATGGATGGTCAGGCCGAAAGAACCATTCAGACCCATAAAGATATACTAGTAGCTTGTGCGTTAGAATTCAAGGGTGGAAGAGATGAGAATCTTCCACTTATTGAGTTTGCTTACAATAATTGTTATCACTCTAGCATTGGGATGACACCATTTGTGGTCTTATATGAGAGACATTGTAGATCCCCAATTGGATGGGTTGAAGTGGGAGAGATGGCCTTGATAGGCCCAGATTTTGTTATGGAAGCCTTAGACTAGATGAAGATAATAAGGGAGAGATAACACATGACTCAAAGTCGGCAAAAGTCTTATTCTGGCATTAAGAAGAGAGATCTTGAGTTCAACGTGGATGATTGGGTATATTTGAATGTCTCTCTCATGAAGGGTGTAGTTCAGTTTAGCAAGAAAGAAAAGTTTAGCCCTAGGTATGTATGGCCTTATAGAATTTTGAGGCATGTCAGCATGGTTGCTTATGAGTTGGAGTTGCCTATGAAGATGAGTATGGTTCATTCGGTCTTTCATGTGTCCATGTTAAGGAAGTGTATCGGCGACCCAAGCTCCACTATGCATTTATAGGTAGTGAATGTGGAAGAGAACTTGACGTGTAAAGACATTTTGGTTAAGATATTAGATAGACAAATGAAGAGATTGAGGAACAAAGATGTAGCATTCGTTAAGATCCTTTGAAGGAACCAACAAGTTGAAAGTGCTACTTGGGAAGCGGAAGCGGATATGAAGAAATGATATCTTTATTTTTTCTACTCTTCTAAAGCCTAAGGTAATTATTCAATCATGTCTAACACATTAAATCTTGTATTTCAGCCCTTTACATCATGTTGCATGTATACATACTCATGATAATATGTTTTGATGATATTTAGTACATAACTTTGAAAGTTCATGAAAGTGTTGTTTAAATTGCATTAATGTATTCATGTTGGGATGGAGTTTGTTTATTAACTCTTCTCAGGCATATCTTCATCACATTCAAGAATGAATTTTTTCAAGGGGGAGATATTGTAACACCCAACATCTTAAGCTAAGACCTGAGTTATTTCTCATACACATATGGGATCAACTTGGTGACCTCTAATGTAGTAGTATCAATTATTAGGCATTGAAAGTGTATTAAATGTGGTTTGGGGTCATAAGGCATCTCTTACATTGAGCCAAGTCCAAAGAATTTCAATCAACTAAGTTTCGGTGTGAATTAGTATAAGGGTCAACTTCAAATAATCATATCTCTTAGCACATAATGAATTAGATGACCAACGATATACCAAATTGTAGTTCCTTGAGTTAGCTTTTCAACTTATCCAATTTTTCCTTGTTTCGAGTTCGGAGTAAAATGTTATGATCACTTTACTGAAGCTTATCAATATTGTCAATTTCGGCAATCCAATGAATAATTCGATGACACACCAATTTTGACCACTGAATTATCCTAAAAAGCTTCAAAAACTATCAAAAAGTATGATCAAAGGGTCCCCATTCGGTGTATCTCTAAACGGTTTGGTGATAGGACCCCTGCACTGCTGATTTTTATCGTTGGGACTCATTAAAATATTATTTTTTGACTCTTGATGATATTTTTACATTCCGAAAAGGGGTTTTCAACCTATTTAACTTAAATATACTTTTCTAATTCTATATTTGTTCCCTAATAACCTTTACTTTTACTCATTCCAAATTTCTCTCTCAAGGAAAATCCAAATCCTCCATTGAAGAACAAGCTTCAATTTCTTCCAAGCTTTTCATCAAATTCAAGATTCTCTTCAACTTTTTTCACGTTTTTGCTCTAAGCTATGTGGGTTTCTTCATCCATGAGTCTTTCCACCCATGGAGTCTAAAACCTTTTCAACCCAATATATAATTTCAAGGTTTATTTTATCATGAGTACTTCTTATTCCTAATTATATGCATGATTCATGTTAGAAATTATTATTTGTTGATTTATAATGCATGAAATTACCTGGTAAATATGAAACCTTTATATTACTATATTGGCTAGATGATTTCTTAAATGGGTCTTCTTAATATTTACCGAAATATTGTATTTTGGCCTAAATCATGAATATTATGTTCAAATAAGTATGTACTGCTATTTAATGAATGAATTGATGGGTTTTGGAAAATGCCCTATCTTAAATTCTTATGTGTCTTTGAATCTCATCCTGGGTTATTTAAATTATGGTTCCAAATGATATATTCTCATGTTATGTATGCAAGTTTATGAATATTATGAATGATTATTGGCTGCCAAGTATATTATGAATTCATGAAAATTGCTATGAATATTATGCAAGATCATACGCCCTTTGAGGTTATGTTATACCCTTTTGTCAAAGAGAAATGCTCACTTGAAGGGGTTAAGGATGCTGATTGAATCGGAGTTTGAAGAAGGGGAGGTCGTCCAATAAGAAGGGTTTCAATTTTTTCAAAGTTACTCGTACTATGCTATTATGTTTTACAGGTAATACAAGTCATGATTATGCTTATGTTATTTATTTAGTGGGACTAGACTTAGTACCAAATAGGATTCAGAGTGGGGGACTATCTCTAAAGGTCTGTATAAAAAGCTTTACTTCCCATTACTATGTGCCACCATAGGTCATTATTATTTTCCCTAGATGGGCTTACACTAGTGGATCCAACTAGGTCAAGTTACCCACAATGTGTGGGATGGTTTACCTTGGGAAGTAGGCCACTTTTGTTTTAGTATGAAGGCAACATTGGGATTCCATGTAGTAGCTTGCATGATCTTAGTGTCGATTACGGTCTCTTCCCATATATTTGTATGCTATGTTATGAAATCATGATTTACCTTCCGCATTTCTTTTAATTAAGGCATTGATCATTTATGTCATATTGAGCCTATAAACTTTGTATATGATAATACATCTTGTCTGTTATGACTTATGATCTCTTGTTGCATTGTGCCCGCATACTTAGTATATTCTAACTACTAATAGATATTTTTTGCCTACATGAGCTAACCATGTAGGTACTGGAGCTCCTACCCATCCACCTTCTCGTGGCAAGTACGATTTCTTGAAGACTTGCTTATGGGGAGTCCCTCATTCCCAGGACAACATCCATTTTTATCTTGCTTATGTCAAGACATTGCTATTATTGTTATTTACTTTTGAGGGTGAGTCCAATACATGTTTTGGCTCCCTTCCACTAATGACTAGAGGTATTGTTGGATAATATATTATGTATGACTCTTGTGGTGCTTATGCCTCTATGGAGACTTTTCTTTAGTTCTTATCCGTTATATGTTGTTGCTTGTGATGATATAATTAAGACGATGAAATTCCTAAGTCCCTACTTCTAATAAAGTGTGTCTTATGTTCCCTTTCCCATAAATTACTTGATGTGATTGAATAGCGGAAATTCCTTATCCCCTATCCTTGGAGAGTGCGTCCTAGGTAACAAATCCTACTAGTACTAATTATTGATAATTGATCCATGCTTCTTAATCAAGGATGTACTTGTGTATGCTATAAGGCTTGTTTAGGGTACCTGTAACAACCCATCTTGAGATGAGAAGTCCCACAGTGGCAAAACACAAGAAAGATGTTGGGTATATAAGTAAAGGACCGGTCTATATTCTATGAGGTGCCTTTTGTGGTGAGCCCAAAGGGACAAATTCGTGATGGGATAGGCCCAACAGTGGACAATACTTTGAAGTATTGGGCTAAGTCATTACAGGTGGTATTAGATCCACTCTTGTGTCAGCCTTGTCAATATGGATCAAATTCTAACTGAGTTAAGGCGAATCCTGATGAGGCAGGCAAAGCACAGGGTTGAGTTTAGGCGAATCCCATGCGGTTGGGCAAACCTCAGCGAGGACGCTGAGTCCATAAAGGGGGTGTATATAATAACCCATCTTGAGATGAGAAGTCCAACATCGACAAAACATAAGAGAGATGTTGAGTATATAAGTAAAGGACCAGTATATATACTGTGAAGTGCCTTTTGGGGTGAGCCCAAAGGGTCTAGGCCCAAGAGCAGACATACTTCACGGTGTTGGGTGATGATGTTCATGCTCGAATAAGAAAGCGGTCGCTATCAACAATTAACCTAATCGAAGGTTAGGGTCGAATCCATAGGGAATATAGGACTTGACTACAAGAATCCACTACTAATCATTTCAAGCATAAATAATTAAAATCTCGAAATGGGGGTTTTTTTGGTGATTCAAAAATAAAATAAAATAAACACCAAACTATGATGCGAGAAAACACTCAATTTTAGGGACAACTTGAGAATTATGTTTACCTTTGTTCGTTAACTCAATTACCCTAGGTAACATAACTATAATTGGAAATTCGCATGCAGGATGGTAACTTAGGTTCTTCCAGCCCTTTTGTGAAGATGAAGATCGAATTTCACCATAGTGCTTGGTCGGCCACCATGGCATGCCAACTAATTGTTACCAATTGTCCTAGTCAACCTTCCCTTGGTTAGTCTTGGTTAATTAGATGAGAAAACATCAATTGAATCCTGTCATCTACTTCCATTTTCTTATTCGTCACTACCTTGGTTGGGCTAGTGATAGTAGACGGGGTTTGGTGTTGGCCATCACCAAACTACAATCATAATGAAGGGAAATAGACAATACATGCAAACCCCAACTTGTAGAAATGCGATAAACCTAGGTTATTTCGAGTCAACTACCCATGATTCCTACAAACCCAAGTTGTGGGTGCTTAGCTACTCATAGCTAAGGTAAAACAATCAAAAATGTAAATACAAGACATAAATGAATGTTTTACCAAAAACACTGAGGAGTATGGGCACCACAAGTTACAAACCCAATAGGTTGATTGAACAACAATAAGTACAAAGCAATATTTGTAATTCCCAAAATGGTTTTCCAAGAGAAAATAACAAACTAATATAAAACCTTAAAATATTCTTGAGAGAATATTCAAAGGCAAATCCTATCTTCTAAAATCTCGTCTTTTCTTTTAAAAACCTAACTTAATGTATTTATAGTATTAATATACAAACCTTAAAAATAACACAGAAAATACAGATGACAGCTGGTACGCATTGCAGGTACGTATGAGTCGTAGTCGGGGTCTCATATCAGGTTATTGGCATCTTGGACTCAACTGGTACGACCCACTGGTACGAGTCATTGCTTGGGCTACGACTCGTATGCTTCTCTCGTAGCCTAGGCCTTTAGTTTTTTGATCCAACATTTAGGCTCTCTGATTCTTGCTACGAGTACACATATACGATTCGTAGTGAGACTTACAACTCGTAGGGTGACCTCGTAGGGGTAACCTCTACTTAGCAGATTTCTGAATTTTGGTCTTTGATTCTTACTACGACACACCTTACGACTTATAGTTGTGGCTATGACTCGTAGGTGAGCTCATATGTCCTTTTATTCCACAAAATTTGCAACTTTTCTTTAAAATCATATCAACCTAACTCTTTTACAAGAACAACACAAAAACACATAAAAACCATAAAACGTCACATTAAGAATTCATAAAATTCCTTGTATTGGGCAGCAAATGTGTTGTGTTTTGATAGCACATGAACACCCTCAATTTAGGATTGTTGCTTGTCCTCAAGTGACGACTCAATCTACACAGACAATGAGAATTATATAACAGTTATACCAATGGTATGTACATCGTTCACTTTAATCCAGGGACCTAACTATCGTTTGCAAAATAGGATTTCAAGATTATTAAGAAAAACCATAATATAATGAGATACCTGGCAATATAATTATGACAAGCTAAGGAGCATCAACCGTCCACAATCGCTGGTATAGTCATATGCTACTCAAGTAGTGCAAATGCCCTCACCGGAAAGAAGTGCATCATACTCACTCAAAAAACATTTAGAATTCAGGGACTGAGGAAGCATTCTCACTCTCACAATTGAAATTCATGCATACTGACTAATACCATAGGCTTGCCTCTATACTTATCTTCTGGCTTGGTGATAAGGTGGATTTGAATCACTTTAGGACTTATGGACTGGTAACATAGGTTCAGGGGGCTTTGGTATGACATTTTACTCAAGTAGTGACTAAAAGCTATTTTTGAACCATGTTTATCAACACTTTTCGCTTTCATAATCCAACCCTTTTTATTATATCCACCTTTATTCTCCTGTTTCAAACTTTTCTCGAGTGCTTTATTTTTATTTTCAACTATGTCTTATTTCTAAACTCAATTCTTGCTACTTTTTCCCAATTCAAGGCATTTTTCTTTTCTTTCTCTTCACTCGGCCCAAGCATTTTTCATTTCTTTCTTTATTTCCCAACTAGTCACCTCATTGTCGTTACTTTACCACAATAAGGGTCACCCTCAACTTAGGCTTTTGGCTAAGGTGAAGTACATAATATCTATTCCTCACACCAGGGTCACAACTTATAGCCACCCTCAACTTAGTCTTTTAGCCTCAATTAAGATTCACATGTCCAAGGGTAGACCAGGGTCAATATCAAGGTATTTCATCAAACAAGGTTAAGCTAGCAAGGTTTCAAGAAAGAATGAGTACATGAAAAGCTCAAAAATTTGGAACAAGAGATTTACTCAATCATTTGGTGGATCATTTAGGCTAAAAGTTGGTTCAATCAAAGAACAAAGGCCTAAGATCTTTTCCATATCACCCACATCACCAAACCAATCTTAGAGTACTAAGGCAAGTTTTGAGTCCATACAAGATACATGAATACAGTAAAATAAGCTCACAACACACATGGCATTGCATCCATAATCAAGTATAGACTTACAGGTCATGCTTTCAGCCTCAACTTACCTTCATAATATAAGAACAAGCATTGTCAAATACTCAAAAATGCATGAATGCATTAACAACCACAATCTCAAAAATTTAGAGGGTACCTAATTTTTCGTCAAAACTATAAAACACATCTAAAGATTATGTATATGCCAATAGATAACACTACTATGAATTTACACATTATCTACACTACCTAAACATGTCGGTTCAATGAAAAAGTAAGCATCCACAAGGAAAAAGAATCACGACAAGAAAACTTTGGGATCAAAAATAGGGGAAGTTATGGACTTGAGGCTACTCAGAATTCACCTTAATCCATAACTTCCCACACCCCACCAAAATAGGATACTTTTTCCTCAAAGTAAAAACACATACTAAGACAAACATAATAAAAATATAGACTTAGACATATATACATTAAAAACCAACATTTAAAAACCAATATCCAAAACCAAAATAAAAATATTATCCAACATAAAACATTTAAAAACCAACATCAAAATAATATTGTCTAACGAGAGAACATAATATCCATAAATAAAAGTAAGAACTGTGGTAAAAAAGGGTCAAATATCATGGTGCATCAAGCACCAATCTCTGGCTGGTCTGTGGGGTCCTGGGGCACCAACTCCTCTTCAGCAATCCTTGAATTACCCTCTCCATGTAGGGTGTGATGTTCCCAATCTCTCTGAATATCCACCAACAATAGTGACTCCTGCACCACCTCCTTGGGTATGAGCTTCTTCTCTGGTATCAATCTCTTCTGAGTTGGCTTTGCATCATCATCATCATGCTTAAGGGGCCTTTTCCCACAGACGTCCGGACGGTCGGCTTGCCAATTGATTGCCTCATCACCAGCCGGTGCTACCTCTGTGGATGCTAACATTTGCAATAGGTCAGCATTAAACTTGGGCAACTCCTCAGTCACAATATTCCTGTCAGCAGGCTGAGCTCCCTCAAGTCTCTGCTGGACTCTCGTCTCGAAGGATCTACTTGGGCATCCACCGCTCTAACTCTCTCATCTACCAAATCATGGGAGAATGCCTTCATCCTCTTCTCTAAGTATCGTATAGTTTGGTTAACCCAAGGTCTAACCCATGCAGATAGAGACTGAAGTCTAGACCCGCTGTAGCCACCCTGCGTAATAATGCCTGAAAAGCAACAACAGAAGTAAGAGAATCAACCTATAATGTAGCTATTGCTGGAGTTGGAGTGTTGGAGGATGGTGTGGAATCAATCTCCACAGCTGGTATAGGCTTTGTAGTAACTAATTTAGTACTGGCAGTAGCTGGAGGTACACTCTGAGTCGGAGGATCTACTGAAATGGATCTGGGATCAAAAAGGGGAAGCTATGCTCTATAGGGCCACCGTGTTCTCATCAGTCTTCATCGGGCTGGGATCCATGGTGTGCAGGGCCTCTACATGTGGATCCAAGTAAAGAAAAACATGCACCCCTGCCTCATTACACCGTTGATGTATTAAGATGGGAAAAGGTGATGAGGTCTGAGTGTGAACTGCTGACTCATGGATCGATTCATCCAGGGCTCGTTCCCAATCAATATCATAACCATCCAGAATGATATCTAGTAGTACAGCCCTCTCCAGGGAGATCACATTATCTATAAATGTGGGCCTGATGCGCCAATAGATAATAGACCCCCAAACTTGGCTCTGAATGTGAGATGGAATTTCACGATCTGAGCAGTGTGGTTTGTAACCAACATAGGTTCCACACCCTCCTCGCATATCTAGCTGGCTATCCACCTAAGCAACGCTGTCTTCATACCTACGTTCTTCTCGCTCACTACTTTCCTCATCTTAGCAATTTTGGCATCATACTCAACAGCAAAATGAGGTACTATGTAGTTTGGCCCGAACTGAACCCTTCTGATAGTCTCCTCTGAAATATCAACAACTTTACCCCACACTAGAACTTCTCGTAATCTTGGTTATCCTATGGGCTTCTTCCCTTGAGGCAGATCTTGGAGAATGGTGGCCTAATAGGCAGCATAAAATTCTCAGAGTAGATATGAGGCATACTTTCTCAACTTTTGTGATAGCCATGCAAGTCCATGATGATTGATCTCTATCTCCAGGTCAGGTACTCTACTCAATTCGAAATCATAGAGTCTCGATTCCTCAGGAAATTGCCAAACCGGCTTTCTTGGACCCTTTGGTGCAAAACCTTTATCATATATTTCCTGCATGCTTGGAACACACCATCTAGTATTTCTAGGATCCATGAAAGTGACAGTGGTAGTAGGATCTGCTGGAGGTTGAGAATTAGTTTCCTCAGCTTGGGTGTGAGATATCTCAATGGACTCCAATTTTGAAAACGACCGACCATTATCTGACCCATCTTCAGTACCCTCCTCTTCAGACTGAGAGGGACTAGTAACTTTCATTAGTATTCGTGCAGCACAGGTTCGAGTCTAAGGCATATTTGCCTCAAGATCTATCTGGACTCTGTGAACTTCCACAGAGCCCTCAAATTTTTCATCATCGGAGTGATCATCCTTCAACTTTCTCCTTTGAGCTTTAATAGCCTTTTTTCTAGCTTTTAGAGCCATATCACCTAAAGAGTCAACCCAAAAATATAGCGTGAGCACAAGAGTGTTTGAAATAGATAGAAACCAAAAAGAAAAATAAACAAAGAGTAACAAAACTAATACAAGAAAACATGAACACAGTATACTGAATCAGTTGCAGGTCTGCAGGTACAAGTCATAGGTACGACATGTAGGGTAACCTACGAGTCTTACTGTCGCCTCATATGCCACAAATGTCTAACAAATTATAACATTGAACCCAGGTGTCAGTCACAGGTATGACTCGTAGGAGGACTTAGGAGTCATAGTCTGGCTCGTACCAGTTTTCGGTGCTCAAAATAAAATTATATCATTCCCATGAGTTCCCAACTATGACTCGTAGTGAACATTACGAATCGTAGGTGGTCCTCATATGGCATGTGCCAAGAACCCATAGGTTCCTGCTACTTCCTATGAGAGACCTCTACGTCCCGTAGGACCACCTACGAGTCATAGGGAGCCGTCATAGCAGAAAAGCAATAGGCACCAGTGGTGCGCTCAATATTGCTACAAGAACCACACTTCATTCAACCCAATCACAAAGCACCGAAGCAAGCTTTTATGCATAGAGTAAGCACCAAAAACATACCCAAGACCTAAACATGATAACCCAAATCTAAACTCACCTTACAAAGATCTATTTAGGCCCACCACCATTAAATAATGTTTTCCAATCACAATCAAGAAATACCCAAGAGCAATCAATCCCTAAACTCACAACAATCAATATCAACACAGAAACGAGGGAGTTATAACATAGTTCAAAATAAACCTACACAAGGGCATCTCAATTGATCATTTTTAAACACACACTTACGCCCCAATTTCAACTCTTTCATGAACTCTATGCTAACCAAATATCATATAACTACTTTACAATATGATCAATAATTAGATATGGCAAGATTTCCAATAATACATAGTCCAACAAGAGTGCTTTAACAATTTTAGAACAACAACAGGGAACTTTAATCGACAACCCTAGTTCTCACATTTAGACAAACATTTACTCAAGGGTATATGCACTATCATCACTACGCACACAATCATCAAAAGTTTCAAGGAGAATAGTAAAATTTGTATGCAACATTTAGCCAAGAACATATCTTGAGAGAAGACAAATGATATTTGGACCAAGTGAGACAAACAAAAGAGGGGCTAAAGCCCTACTTGCAGTGCTTACCAAAAAACGTGGTTGGAAAAGGATGTAGATGACCGAAAATATCGACCGGAATGGTGGGGGGGATCAATGTGGTGATGATTTGTGTGAATTAGGCTAAGAAAATAGGAATTTAATATAAGTTAGTCCAACTTCAAAAATTTTGTATTTTGGGGCTACGAAACCCCGACTACGAGTCGTAGGGCATTCTACGACTCGTAGGACCTGGTCTCATTACCGACTTCAACATTAAGAAAAACTAGAATTTATACCTGGGCACTACGAACCCAACTTGTGATTCGTAGGGGATCCTACGAATCATAAGGTTGGCTCATAGTAGTATGTGCCAACTTTAAATTCTTACTATTTCCCTCTACGAGGCATGACTACGAGTCGTAGTGTGCAATACGATGCATAGGCTTGATCGTAGAGGATGCTCTAAATGTAATTTTCTTCAAATCTTCAGTTCTTGATTTATGCCTTCAAACCAAACCTCAAAATACTCCAATATCCAGAATAATACAACTGATCCAGTGTCTTAACACTCAAAATAAACATCAAACCACTACCTAATAATTCAATCAACTAAAATAAACTTAAGACTAATAAAAAATATAAAGGATACTTGGGTTGCCTCCCAAGAATCGTCTTGTTTAACGTCGTGGCTCGACTTTTCCAACATAAATAATTAGACTTCTCTATGAGTTCCATCGTTGTTCCTATTATTCTTTCTTTACCCTACCTGTACTGCCTTCAATTTCTTAGCAAGATGTTCCATACTATCTCCAAGCCTTTGCATTGACAAAGTTTGTTGTTCTACTATGTAGTTACTTTTGACAACATCAAACTTTATCTCCCGAACAATATCATCATGCTCATTGACCTTGGTCGGGACTTGTTCCAGCATATATTCAATCTTTATCAGCTTATCAGTGATACAATGCTGGGCGGTAACCTCGGCCAAAATGACACATTCTAGCTTTTGGGTTTACCTAGGTCTCCCTTCAATGCATTAGTGGATGGTTCGGCTTGTTCTTGGAAGGGTTGGTAGACTTGAGCAACTGTAGATAGCTTGTCCATATACTCAGTGATCTCATTAAATGGTCATCTTATGAACTCCCAATAGTGCCCTCCAAACGATATGTCGGCATGCCCTTGTTGCTTGGAGATTAGTGCTCGGTAGAAGCTAGTTGCCAATTCGTCATCAGTCAGACCATGGTTCTGGTTCACTGCCAAGCACTGCTTGTATCTTTCCCAAGTCATTACCAAAGGTTCTCTCAACACCTTTTTGAAATTGCAGATGTTGTTCTATAGCTTTTGCTTGTTGGACTCGCTATAGAAGTTCATGAGGAAGAGTCTCTGTACCTCTTCCCAATTAGAACAAACATTGGATAGGAGAATTGACCATCATTCCGTAGCTTCACTCCGGAGAGACATTGGGAAGATCTGAAGAGCCATGGCCTCCCAAGCAGGATGTCTTGTTTCAAGAACCCCTCTCAACGTTTGAGTAAAATTTTGCAGGTGAATTTGGGGGTCTTCAGACTCTTACCCATAAAATAAAGCTTGCCTCTGTAAGGTTTAGTAAGTCATTTGCAATCTAGAACTTTTGCTCAGTCATAGTGCCAGCCAACCTATACTTAAAATCATCCAACAAAAATAAAAATAAAAGTAAAATACAAAAGATTCTAGGAATTAACACTAGAACTATCTAATAGAGGATTCAAGGCAAAACCTAGTCGTAGTCCCCGGCAATGGTGTGATAAATTTTTATGATGTTCACACTCCAATAAGAAAGCGGTTGCTATCAACAATTAACCTAATCGAAGGTTAAGGTCGAATCCACAGGGAATACGAAGCTTGACTACAAGAATCCACTACTAATCATTTAAAGCATAAATAACTAAAATCTTGAAAAGGGGAGGAGTTATGTGATTCAAAAACAAAGTAAAATAAACACAAAACTATGATGCGAGAAAACACTCAATTTTAGGGACAACTTGGGAATTGTGTTAACCATTGTTCATTGACTCAATTACCCTAAGTAACATAACTACAATTGAAAATTCACGTGCAGGACAGTAACTTAGGTTCTTCGAGCCCTCTTATGAAGGTGAATGTTGAATATCACCATGGCACTTGGTCGGCCACTATGGCATGCCAACTAACCGTTACCAATTGTCCCAGTCAACCTCCCCTTGGTCTGGCTTGGGTTGATTAGATGAGAATATATCAATCGAATCTTGTCTTCTACTTCCATTTTCTTATTCGTCACTATGTTGGTGGGGCTAGTGATAGTAGTCGGGTTTGGTGTTGGCCACCACTAAACTACAATCATAATGAAGGAAAATAAACAATACATGCAAACACCAAATCGTAGAAATATGATAAACCTAGGTTATTTTGAGTCAACTACCCATGATTCCCATAAATCCAAGTTGTGGGTGCCTAGCTACTCACGAATAAGGCAAAATAAGCAAAAATACAAATATAAGACATAAATGAAACTTTTACCAAAAACACAAAGGAGTGTAGACACCACAAGTTGCAAACCCAAAAGTTTGATTGCTCAACAATGAGTACAAAGCAAGATTTTCTAAGGAACAATAATAATCTAATCTAAAAACCAAAAATTGTAGCACCCACATCTTACAATGTTAGTACTATGCAAATGAAACATGACATAGTTTGGTCAAATTAGTGCCTATTTTTAAAAGTGCTTGAATCTCTAATTAAAAGGTGATATGCATGTCTAACGCTGAAGAGCGTAGAGTGTAAATAAGTTTTAAGTCAAATTGAGGAGATCACGACCTTAAATGAAGTGAGAGAAGTGAGGTTCTTGTGGGATCTACGAAGATAGTAGGTGAGTCACCTACTTTCTTAGCTTAATTTTTCTAGCTAAATGGAGACGAAGCCCGACGCCAAATTTTTCCAAGTCCAATTATGAATAAAGTTCATGTTAAGGGTGTAACTTTAGCCTATATTTTAGCATCATAAATGGACTATATTTTCAGCCCAAGAAGGATATAAAAAGATCCAAAAGACATCACAATTTTTTTGATAATTTAGGCCCAAAACTAACTAGGAGAAAGGGGAAAAATGGGCAGCAAAGGCCCAAATAATTTGGAGCCCCTTAAGGCCCAAGTGAAAGGGGAAAAATGGTACTTTAATTTCTTGATAAAATAAGTCATAAAATGAGAAAACGTAAGTTAGCCAAGTGCTCCTTTAAAAGGGGCTTAAAAGAAGCTCACTCAAGTCATTCAACTTGAACAAAGAAATAAGATTTTCTTAAGGCTTTCTCTCTACACTTCTTAACCTTGTAAAGCAGCCATAAGGAGACTTTTAGGGTTCTTGGAGAAGCCTTAAACCTTGAAGGTAATGGTAAGTAAGTTTACTTATATGTTTAGTATGGTTTTCTTATGAAAAACAAGAGACTATGTTGGTTATATCTATGCTGAAATTGTTGGCCAACATGTGTTCCAAAAGTTATTGTATGTTTTTCTTGTTTATTTGGAAGCTTTTATCATTTTGGTTGGATTGATTATGAAGGGAGACTACTATTCATAATGAGTATTAGTTCTATAATGATGTATAAAGACTGCTGCACCATTTTTATAGTCCATGAAAGTACATTCTTGTGTGATATCGTAATTGTGCTCGTAATAGGAACTTGTAGGCTGATTGATTGAAGACTATGGTCTCACATCCTCCACCTATTTTGAGGAATATTTTTGAACTGTCTTAGGACTGGTTTTATGTGTATATATGGTGGGTACAATTTGGTTAGAGTTGGAAAAGATTTGGAATTGTCGACGTCGAAATGTAGCGAAGGGAGGTAATGTTATGCCGCCTATTTGTATGTTGCATAGAATTGTTATGTGTTGTACTTTGTGGGATGTTGTAAGGATATTATGGCACTAAATAGGTTGTACATGATATGTATATGATTATGTGTATTTCAAAATATGATTAGGGGCGGAAAGGTTGAAAGAATTCTCTCGGGTTTATAATTATCCGATTGCTGAACATATGTTATCTTTTTATGAGATTGGGCTGCCAAGATGTATCTATTGACTTCTAATGCTAGTTTTATCACCTACTATGTTGTACATAAAAATTTGGATGAAGGAAAGGTTATCTCGAGGTAATAGCGAGGTCGTACAGCGAGGTATGTAAGGATACTTGATTACGTATTATGTGGCATGAAACATAGATCCCTCCTTGGTACATAAAGGCACTTACCAACTCCGAAACAACTATTAATCGTATCTCTACTCTCTCACATGTTCATATGCTCCCATACATAGTCACCTTCAAATCTTCATACATACTTGGATACTAAGATACATGAGTTCGTTCTACTAAATAAAGTTCATGTATTGTTCTACCTCCTCGGCATTTCATTATCTGTGTAACTTACTCCTTTCATTGTGGTGTTTTCTTTTATGATTATTTACATGTCATATGTTATATCTATAGTCCTACAGCTCCAATATTATGACCAACAAAAGAATTATCTCAAAGATAATTGAAAGGTAAAGTATATTGCTTATTGATGGGTGGTAACCCGAGGGGTGGATGAATCTCCTAGCCAGGGTCGATCATATCACGGGAGTAGCCCGAGGGGTTAAAGGAAAAGCCTAGCCATGGTCGATCCTGATATAGATTTACCACTGATCAGCTGGTCATTTGTATTACATGTTGTGCACAAATTATACAGTAAAGGTAAAGTAATAAAAAGAACATAAAGTACATGATCCCACAGTATAACTAAAGGTGATCTCTTATCCTACACTAGTGCATAGTTTCATTTGAGTTGTTACTTTATATACAATATTTCCTGCGTTACATATTCATTACATTATCTCCTCCTAACGTCCCTTACGGGGGACCTACATTTCATGCTGCAGGTATAAGTGCTAATAGATCTCCCAGTAGGAGTACAGGATATCCAGCTGTTGTTACCAGGCTCCAGGTTGCTTCGGAGCTTTGTGTGTCTAGAGCTTATATTTTTATATTATATACTTAGCAGAGACGGGGCTTGTCCTGACCCTTTATCAGATACTCTTTGTTATCTAGAGGTTTTGTAGACTATATAGATTAAATTGGGTGTGACAAAAATATTCTTTACAAAATATTTAAAGGCAAATCTTATCTTCTAAAATCTCATCTCTTCTTTTAAAAATCTAACTTAATATATTTATAGTGTTTACATACAAAGCCTAAAAATAACACGGAAAGGACAGCTGGCAACTGGTATGCCTTGCAGGTACGACTCATGGGGTGACCTACGAGTCATAGTCGGGGTCTCGTATCAGGTTCTTGGCATCTTGGACTCAATTGATATGATCCACAGGTACGAGTCGTTGCTTGGTCTACGAATCATATGCTCCTCTCGTAGTCTAGACCTTCAGTTTTTTGGTCCAACATTTAGTTTCTCTGATTCTTGCTATGTGTCCATCTATACGTATCGCAGTGAGACTTATGACTAGTAGGATGACCTTATAGGGGTGACTTTCACTTAGTAGATTTCTAAATTTTGGTCTCTGATTCTTGCTATGTCACACCCTATGACTCGTAGCTTGGGATACGACTCGTAGGTGAGCTCGTATATCCTATAATTCAGTAAATTCTGCAACTTTTCTTCAAAATCATTTCAACCTAACTTTTCTGCAAAAACAGCACAAAAACACATAAAACCCATAAAAAGTCGCATTAAGAACTCACAAAATCCCTTGTTTTGGGTATCAAATGTGTGGTATTTGGACAGAACATCATTAGGCTAATTCATTACAGTACCCTTGAGTTCCCCATTCACTATGTTGCACCCAGGCCATAGGCTTGGATCATGACAATTATGTACATCGGCCACAACATTTACATTGCTTGGATGATATAGCAGACTCTTGTCATAGTCTTTAGAAGTTCGAGCCACCTCATTTCTCTTAGATTGAGATCTCTTAGGCTACACACATATAGCAAGCTCTTGTGGTTGGTAAGCACATGAATACACATCCCAAAAAGATAATGATGTCAAAATTTCAATGCAAAGAAAACTGCCACAAGTTCAAGATCATGAGTTGGATAATTTCATTCATACAACCTTAATTTCCTTGAGACATATTCTCTGACTTTACATTTTGCATCAACACACATGTCAAACCAACATGTGAGGCATCACAGTAAACCACAAATCCATCCAAATCTTTTAATAAGGTCAAAATAGGAGCTAATGTGAGATGATCCTTCAAAGTTTGGAATGCCCATAATCGTAATTTCTATATATCTCAAAATCCATGCAGATATCGAAAATCCAACTTTATATACTCGATCAAAGCACAAAATTGAGTGGGAAATGGGTATAACCTGAATTTTAGAGGACCTGTAGCGAAAAATAAATTTCGCTAATTTCTGATTTCTAGAGAGCATCCGTGCCCTGGCCGCGACGTGCCAGGGGCGTGGAGCAATACATTTTCTTCTTCGTGTTTGGTCCGCGTTGTAAACTGGACGCGGTCCAGTACAATATTTTCCTTACTTTTCCTATTTCGGCCAAGGGCATTGGGGTCATAGCCTCATGCCCACTTAAGCTTGAAATCACCTATACTTAGCTATTTTTTAACTCTATAACTCACAAAACACTCTCTCAAACCCCTCTAAGACTCTATTAATTCTTTCATTCAAATCTAAGGATAAAAAATGTCACGACCCAAGCCTAGGGCCTGGACATTACGTGGCGAATGGGGAACCTAAAGAGACCCTAAGCAAGCCTCTTAGCATACCATTTACATATCCTTGGTCGCGGAAGCAATTAAACAATAACAAAAGAACATAAAATAAGGATAAGGGTGTAAGGGAAAGTCTTTCATAGCATAAAATATATTCAAGAGTCAAGAGAAGTCATAGCTTAAAGCATAATTACATTACTTGTCCAACAACACCTCTAAACATAGAACTGAGCGGGGGCCAAGACACTTTTTGGGCTCATCATCTAAGTCAAAAGCATTCAACAAAAGAAAGAAAGTCTGTACATAACATAAGATCAATAAATATTATCCTCAGAGTTGAGGGCTCACCAAACTTGCTTTAAAGATAGTACTAGCCACGTAAAAGAGGAAGATGATCGAGTGGAGCTCTAGTTCCAACATGGTAACATCATGTAGGCATAGAGTATGTGTTAGTACATTTGAATGTACTAAGTATGTAGGGTGCAATACAACAAGAGGTAAGTGACATAATTGAAATGCTTAATTAGGCAATTAATGACCATAATAGCAATATGGCATGCATGAATGATGCTTGAAATAAAATATGCTTATATAGAACATACTAGATATGTAGGAAGAGACCATCTTTATAGACCAAGCAAACTAGTACTTGGAATCCAAGGCATGACCACCCCCTTAAGAAGTGATTGAGAAATTTACCCCTCAATTGGTAGATGGGCATACCACCCTACCCCCCCCCCCTC
>JAABOM020079019.1:0-32759 GCA_011800125.2 Solanum clarkiae | reverse complement strand
AGAATCCTTAAAAAGGCATTTTATCAAACACTTGGCGGGTGTGTAATGCTAGTGTAAAACCATGCAATTCAAGAGTGCTATCATGCTAAAAAATCCAATGTGAAACCATTAATATATACTTCGTAACACCCTCAAGCAATATACATCATAACTCTTCATCAAATCTCACATTAGATCTTAGATTGATAGCCCAAAAGATAGTAAAACTGTCACCATTTCATAGACCCCAACTTAGTGTGCAGTAAATTTTATAATAAATAAGACCCATGAGTAAATAAACTTTAAATCATTCAATAATTAAGTAAAGGAAGCTTGGGCATCATGGATGAAAGGAAGCATGAAGGAAACTCACATAACTTAGCTTTGGAGATGAACTTGATGAAGATTGGAGATGGAGACTTGAAGCTTGGTTGAATTCCCTCAAGATCCGGAGAGGGTTTTGGCACTTGAATTTTGAGAGAAATATAAGACTAAGTGTTTGAGTGAATATTGGGAAATGTTTAGAATGATGTGAGGGTGAAAAATGACTAAGTGTAGGCATTTTATCGTGTGGGAAGACTTAGGCCTAAGATTTAAAAGTCTTGGACCGAACTTCTAAAACTGGACAGGAATAACACTGAGGCGCATTGCGCCTGCAATGCGCTAACCTCACTGTTTTCGTGCTAACTTGAAAATTCAGATTTTGCTACGATTGCTCTAAAATTCAGGTTAGACCCGTCTTCCAATCAATTTGACCCTCTGAACAAGAATATGAAGTTGGATTTTTGATATCACGCATGAATTTTAAGATATATGGAAATTATGATTTTGGGCACTTACGACGCACATTTTTGGGATCTTTTTGGTCCTACCACGCTATGTTAGCCATTTCTTGAAAACTTTTCATGTAACACTCAAGTTTAGTGACAATGTGACCTCCGGAACTTAATCTCTCATGTAACACTCAGTTTGACCTCTAGCTTTCCCAACCTGGATTGGAAATCAGAATATTATATGCATGAAATCAAGTTTTATTGCTTCATATGGTTGCAACTCAGGAAAAACAGAAAGACAAAGTTCATCAATGACTCCAACATAAGGTGGCTTCAAGAATCTTGGGTTCCTTATTATCATACCTCATTCCCAATTAGGCTGTAGTCATAAGAAAGTAATAAGTGCTAGTAGCTAATGCATTGCTAGGATACTTAGAAAACAGGCCACATCTATCGTTTAATGAACCATTTTGCTTCCACAAAGTAGTTCCTCATTGTTTCTTTCTTCTGTCAAAAAGTAACAAAAACATTCGACCATCAGAATTTCTTAAAAGAATAGATTTCATTATAATTAAAAAAATTAGGGGAAAAAGCTTCACAATTGGTTTAATATTGAATTAACTGGCATATATAAGTAATGATTCACACTCTTGGAATATGTTGTGCAATTATGGTCTTTTTTCCCTTTTTATGGGATCATCTATCAAAATCATAAAGGTGGAACTCATCGACAACCCCCTAAAGCTGGCAGAATTTTTCTCTTAGACACCTCAAGTAAGTCTTGTACTTCAAAGTTTAAACTTGCTGATTAATATAGAAAATATCTATACCATGTAATTTATACTCTGTATATTAAGTAAAGACACAATTACCTTGTATTTGTGTATAAACACCTTTTATATTCTATTATATACTTTATAAAAGATTGATACATAATATATGTCACGACCCAAAATGGATCGTGACTAAAGCAGAATAAAATAAAATGGAAACAATCACAACATATTATACGAAAATTTCAAAACCTGGAGTCATGAGTACAAGAGAATCTAAGGTAATACGAAAGAGAGAATACATCTGTTGCAAAAGAAAATACAACTCTACCTAATAAAACTAATACAATGTCAAAAATAGAAACATAGAAAAAATCTGAAAAGATCCACAGTGACTTGAAGTCTGAGCCTCACCGCTAAGTTTTGGATAGATGGATAATAACTCTGCTAGAATGAATCAACAACCCTGTATGGGTCTCGATGCTCGATCTGCAGGGAGGAAATAGAGTAGGGGTAAGTACACCGAAATGTACGTAGTAGATTCAACCTGAGTAAGGGAAATCGAACAATTATGTAATGACGAAGAATCCTACAACCTCAGTCAAAAGGGCTAGTGCACAAATAAAATATACGTAAAGGTAAGATAAAGTAACCATAATAATTAATGATACAATGTCATGAGAGTATGAATATAATGCATGGGAGTCTTGTCAAGCCATATATTAAGTGTCTCTCAACGTTGCCACCTACCTGTAGTCAAGGGTGTCATAGTATCTCAACCTTGCCACCTGCCCATGGTCAAGGGAATCACAACATCTCAACCTTGCCACCTACCTATGGTCAACATATCTGAAAAGTGTACGTCTTACCTTTTCCTTCTGTCCGAGTCAAGAGGTAGTATAATAAGTGACACAATATTTGCCTCCCTCCCGGGTCAAGGGTTAGTACAATGTAGTGTGAAATAAATGCATGTCAATGATGCAATTCAAGATATATATATAGACACACACACACATAATGGTGTCATGATAAGTATACTCATACATAAGCCTCATATAATCATAGAGACCAAGATCAAGTGTCACAACCGGAAGAACAACCATTATCATATCTCCACTTATTATAATTATGCTAATAGTATAGTGTAACAACCACACTGGACCTCACTTATCCCAAAATATACACAGTCAAATATAACAACAATAACAGACCTCACGCGTCCCAAAATATACACACAAAATTTCTCAAATACTACCACAAGCCTCATAATATCATAATAATATCCCAAAACAGCTCAATTCAGAAGATTTCATCTCAGTTTATCAATAGAATCACAGTTTACTCAAATTTTGGCATAATCGGGATCACATTCCCATCACAATTCAAACATATCAACCCATTTACTCATGAATCAATTGATATCTTACAATTACCACATAAACATGTCCAATAACTCAAATCTAGTTCCAAAAGGTTAGCCGAACCTATCTCGATGGCTGAATCGCATTCGGACAAGCTTTCAATCAACTCAAGTCTCCAAACGATCACCAAATTGATCAATCTCTTTTAAAAATAAATATTACATATCAAGAGATGAATTTTGATACCCATATTTGCACGAATTAGCCTTAGGGGCAAAATAATCCAAATTAGGGCTAAATCCCAAATCGGAAAATTGACTTCCAAATTAGGTTCTACACAAAAAATGGAGTTCATGGGTGAAAATCCACTAAAATTGAGTTCAAATTGAATGAGAAATCATCATTTAATATTTTGAAATCATAAACTAAAAATCCTCGATTTTGGACATTTAAAATCATGAAATTCAAAACAAAATCAAGATATAAATCATGGAAACCCAAAAGAATTCTTCGAAAACCTTCTTAAAAAATTGCCCTAAAAGCTTGAAATATTTGAAAATGGAGTAAAAATGGTGTTTCTCGTATATATCACTATTCAGATAAAAAATGCACTCTGCGAACACAGGGTGGGACCCATGAATACGGAGGGGAATGCTAGGAAATACCCCATGAGCATGGAACGGGGTCCACGAACACAAAATAGTACACAAACTGATCGCGGCGAATGCGGGGGTCCCTGCCGCGAACACAAAGTATGAACAGGATAAGCTTCCACAAACACAGAGGCATAGATACGATCATGGAGTAGAGACGTAGTTTCACCAGATTTCACTTACACCAAAAATTCTCAATCAATTACCACACTCATAACAGACCCTCGGAACTCATCCAAAATAAGAATTACACAAACCAAATTTGTACCCATACTAGAAACAGTGATCCGGGCTCAACGAAAACATCAAAAATCGATTTTGAGGTCTCCTCCCCATAATTATCCATGAAACTCATATAAACTAGCTTGATACTTAAAATATCAAAATTTTCCTTGGAAACTCCAAAAATTATGACGAGATCATTTCTAGCATTAGTTTCATCATCCGAAACTACTATAATTATTAGAATTTTGATTCGAGCTTCTGAACTTCAAATGTTGACCAAAGTCAAACTTTAGTGTCATGCCCTATGAGAGTACCCAAGACGTGGCTGGCACCCAGAGAATATCGTTAGTCCCCTGTCATGACCTAAGTCTAGGGGCTAGACGTGACACGATGAATGGAAACTCGAAGGGACCTAAGTAAGCTTCTTAGCATATCAATCACACATCTTTGGTCGCGGAAACAAGGTAAACAACAACAAGATATATATAAAATGGGAAGTGGGACAAAGTTTCATGACCCAATCCTAGGGCCTAGACGTGACCGGCAAATGGAGAACCCGAGGAAACCCCAAACAACTCTCGTAACATATCATTACACATCCTTGGTCGCGAAAGCAATGCAAAACAAAATAAGAAACATAAATAAAGGGAACTGGAACTATGGGAGAGAAGATTCATATTTAAATAATTTGAATATCATAAGTAAGTCAAAGCTCAAGCATAATACATAACTTGCCCAACAACACCTCTAAGATAGGACTCAACGGGGGCCAAGACAAGCAACTGGGCTCACGCTGATAGTAAAGTTATACCAAAAGAAGAATAGTCATTAATACACAACTTAAGAACATAGATATTACCCTCGCACATGAGGACTCACCAACTAGCTTGAATGGATACCACTAGCCACGTGGAGGAGGATGATGACTAAATGGAGCTCCGGTTCATACATGGTAACATCATCTAGGCATAGAGTATGCATTAGTACGTTTGAGTATACTAAGTATGTAGGATGCAATGAAACAAGAATTAGGTATCTTAGTCAAAATGCACGATATTAAGCAATAGAAATCATATACAATATACCATGTATGATCAATGCTTAAGCAAAACATGCTTAAGTAAATCATGCATGTATAGGATATCATATGTGATGTAGAGACCAAGCTAGATTTCCACATGTACAACCCTTTGGTAGGTTAGTGATGATGCCGCCCCGTCACTTAGGTGGATGAGTACTAACCCTCATCTAGGTTGATGAGTACTAAACCCCATCTAGGTTAGTGATGACGCTGCCCCATCAATTAGGTGGTTGAGCACTAACTCTTATCTAGGTTGATGACTACTAACCTCCATCTAGGTTAGTGGTGATGCCATCCCATCACTAGGTGGAGAAGTACAAACCCTTCACTAGGCTATCCGGGCACTTAGACCCACCCGGATTGGGCATGGTCGAGTTCTACACTTTACATAGGATTCATCATATGGTCTAATGTAACACTTTATAAGGGAATAATAATATACATAAGCTCATTTCATCATCATAACATCATTCATATCATATTTTTTGCTTAGGACCTTCAATTTCTCAAGAAACCATAACTGGACATTTTATCAAACACTTTGGGGGTGTGTAGTGGGGGTAAAAGACCATGCAATTTAGAGATGAAATCATGCAATAAAATTTATTTTAAAACCATCAATCAACACCTTGCAATACCCCCAAGACATTCACATCAAAATAGCTCATCAAAATTTACAATAGATCCAAGATATAACTCACAACATAGTAAAATAGTCGCAACTTTACATAGCTTTAACATAGTTCATAAACATGTTCATACAAGTAAACCCATCTGTAAAATAAACTTGAAATCATGCAATTTAGGAAAGAGGAAGCTTGGGTATCATGGGTGAAAAGAACCCATGAAAGAAACCCGCATACCTTAGCTCTAGAGTTTCTTAGAATTGAGATTGGGAAGAATGGAGGCTTGGAAATGATCTTTGAATCCAATCTTGTTCTTGGATTTCCTTGAAATTGAATTGGAGTTTGATGGAGGCTTTTGAGAGAATTGAGAGTTTATTTGAGATGAGAGTAATGAGTTTGATCATTTGGGACCTTGTTTAGGTATTTTAGGAAGGTTAAGATAGCATTAGAAGTCTAAAATGGGCATTAGAGTAATTAGCATTAAAAAAATGCCATTAGTGAACGGGTGGAAAATTTGGCAAAGTATTGCCCCAAGGAAGGTCCCACGGGTCATGTGGCACACCACAGGTCATGTGGAGTTCCCGTGACAAGTTACTTAGTCCAAATATTTAAGTTGGAAATCAATTGGAAAAAGATGTCTCGTCATGACCACTGAGGCCTTCATGGGTCGTGCAGAGGCTCGTAGCACCATACTTGGTGCTAAAAAATGTTGTATAGGCTCCACGCCAAGAGCCATGGGTCATGCCCCATGCCACGGGTCGTGATGAGTGGGCATGTACAACACTTAGCAAAAAAACTCCTCCGAACGCCCACTATTCCTCTCTTGTACTCACCCCACGACCGACCACACGGCCAGTGGCAAGCCACTTGGCCTGTGCCACTTGTCGTGCCCCATGCCTTAGGCCAAAAATGACCTTTTTCAACTCAAGACACCTCACATGATCCGTATAAGACACCACTGCCCATATAGGTGCCCGTGGGGCTTCACTGCATGGGAGGGTCTTACGAAAACGATCATAACTCAATCCAAACTTGAAATAAGGTGAAACCAAGTGAGTTGGAAAGCTAACTCAAAGGGCTTTCAGTTGACATGTTGTCTGTCACCTAGTTCTAAATGTGCTAAAAGTTATGCTAGATTAAATTTGACCCTTGCATGAACCATCACCCAAAACTCAGCTTCTAGGGAAGTCTTGAACTAGTTTAGGTACTAGGAGTCTACCATGAAATTAATACAACCCCAGCCTAACTAAATGAGGCTTGAAACATGGATACAAAAGAGCATAAAGTTATAGGGTGTCACAATATCTCCCCTTTGGTAACATTCGTCCACGAATGTAAAAGAAACGTACCCAAGGAAAGTAGTCATGAAGACTTTAGCCCAAACATGAATGGAAAAATGCACATAAACATGATTTCCAAGGAAAGTTCAACATGTACATCGAAAATTCTCATAATCTTATTAACATGAACATGAATGCATGCAATGACATAAGAGCCAATACTTGAGACTTAGAATCATAAAAAGGACTTGACATGTCATCATAAGCTTGAATGGAATGAAAGGGATACAAGTATTGCTTCTTCATGCCCACACCAACTCCCTGAGAAACACACATGAATAGACGACTCTTCCAAAGGGTCTTAATGAACACCACATCCCCATTAATCAACCTTTCCACTCATCCATCTAACACATCTACTGAGACCTCCTTCCAAGCCAACTTATCCTCCCCCTCACCCACAACTTAAAGTGTTCTATAACACTAGAGTCACCAACAAGTCCCATCCACCTAGAAACATGAAGAATCGGGTGAAACATATTTACATCCATAGGCAAATCCCCAAACTTATGCAACCTTACCGACCTCCCTCTACATTCTATAAGGAATCATAATCCTCAACTCAAGTGTCAACCTTAAATTCACCAAACCCACTTCGTACCATGGCCACCATTTTCCCCTTGGGAGACAACCTCCACTCTATCGTCTTTTCACCCAAAACTTCCATCTCTAATAAGACGGAATCAAGGCCTTGCTTAAACTAGACTTCTTAACCCAAGAAGACCCGAAATCACCAAGGACATTATACTACCATTCCCAACTTCCCTCAACCTACTTCCAACCTAGCCAACCTATGGACATACTAGTCTTCTCTTTGCCACCATTATCCACATATTCTAAGCTACCCATAGGCACCCTACTTAGAGCACCAACCACAACGCTAGCCTTACCAAAAAAAAGAACTAAAGCACACTGATATCGTAATCCTTAAAGAATTCTAACCACCTTCTTGTTATGCCCAAAGCACACTTATCATATTTAGCAAGCAACCCTCCTTCCCCCCAATGATCCACAAGCTCTAAATAAATCAATATCTCATCACTATAAACTACCACAAACATACCAAGGTAGGGTTTTAAGACCCTATTCATGAAACCCATAAACATAACCAATACATAAAGTAACCAATCTCCATGAAGACACAACCTTCATGAAACTATTCCATCCCAAGTATAACACCACAAGCCACCACACCAATCCAACAAGTCACAAGGCAAAACCTAATGCAAGATGAACATGGATCAACACTTATAGACTATGTAGCAACCATATACTCAACCAATAGATAGACACGAAAGGTTCAAATCACAACTTGGGACACACAAGAAGCCCACTAGCAACCAAAAGAATAATGAAAGAAATAATGAAACTCGGATCTATCAAAATCAAAAAACCTTCAACTTACCTTCCTTCGCCTTCCTTTTTGAAGAGGTGTGATCAATTAGAAGAACAAAAAATAATAGTTAGGGGGTAAAAACTTAATTAAACTCTATAGCATGACTTAGAACATGAAGAAGGGAAACATTTCCTAAATCGCCTCATAGCCTCCTATTGATAGTCGCGGCGTGCTTCACAACCATGAATAGGACTCTAATTGAAGCGGTGTGTTGGACTCCGAGGATCTATCAATGTAGTGCTCTGATACCATCTTTGTCACGACCCAAGCCTAGGGCCTAGACATGACTGGTGAATGGGGAACTCGAAGGAACCCCAAACAAGCCTCGTAGCATATCATTACACATCCTTGGTCACGGAAGCAATGCAAAACAAAGTAAGGGGAATTGGAACTATAGGGGAGACTCATATTTAAATAGTTCAAATATCATAAGTAAGTCAAAGATCAAGCATAATACATAACTTGCCCAATATCACCTCTAACATAGGACTTAACGTGGGCCAAGACAAGCAATTGGGCTCACCCTCATAGTAAAAGTATACCAAAAGAAGGGAAGTCTTTAATACATAGCTTAAGAACATAAATATTGCCCTCGCATATGAGGACTCACCAACTAGATTGAATGGATACCATTGGCCACGTGGAGGAGGATGATGACCAAATGTAGCTCCAGTTCCTACATGGTAACATTATATGGGCATAGCGTATGCGTTAGTATGTTTGAATATACTAAGTATGTAGGACGCAATTCAACAAGAATTAGGTATCTTAGTCAAAATGCACGATATTAAGCAATAGACATAATACACAATATGTCATGTATGATCAATGCTTAAGTAAAACATACTTAAGTAACTCATGCTTGTATAAGATATCATATGTGAAGAAGAGACCAAGATAGATTTCCAAATGTACAATCCTTTGGTAGGTTGGTGATGATGCCGCCCTATCACTTAAGTGGATGAGTACTAACCCTCATCTAGGTTAGTGATAATGCCGCCCCATCACTTCCTCATCTAGGTTGATGAGTACTAACCCCCATCTATGTTAGTGATGATGCCGCCCATCACTTAGGTGGATGAGTACTAACCCTCATCTAGGTTGATGAGTACTAACCCTTATCTAGGTTGATGAGTACTAACCCCCATCTACGTTAGTGATGATGCCACCCCATCACTTAGGTGGATGAGTACTAACTTTCATCTAGGTTGATAAGTACTAACCCATATCTATGTTAGTGATGATGGCACCCCATCAGTAGGCGGAGAAGTACAAACCCTTCACTAGGTTATCCGGGCGCTTAGACCCCCCGGATTGGGCATAGTCGAGTTCTACACTTCACACAGGATTTATCATATGGTCTAATGCAATACTTCATATAGGAATAAAGAAATACATAATATTATTGCATCATCATAACATCACTCATATCATATCTCATGCTTAGGACCTCCAATTCCTTAAAGAACCATAACTGGACATTTTATCAATCACTTTGGGGGTGTGCAATGGGGGTAAAAGACCATGCAATTTTGAGATGAAATCATATAAGAAAATCTATTTTAAAAACATCGATCAACACCTTGCAACACCCCTAAGATATTTACATCAAAACCCCTCACCAAAACTTACACTAGATCCAAGATATATAGCTCACAACATAGCAAAATAGTCACAACTTTACATAGCTTTAACATAATTCATAAACATTCTCATACTAGTAAACCTATTTGCAAAATCAACTTTACATCATAAAATTTAGGAAAAAGGAAGCTTGGGTATCATGGGTGAAAAGAACCCATGAAAGAAATCCACATACCTTAGGTCTAGAGTTGCTTGGAATTGAGATTGGGAAAAATGGAGGCTTGGAAATGATTTTTGAATCCAATCTTGTTCTTGGGTTTCCTTGAACTTGAATTGGAGCTTAATCGAGGCTTTTGACAGAACTGAGAGTGTACTTGACATGAGAGTAATGAGATTGATCCTTTGGAACCTTTTTTAGCTCTTTTAGGAAGGTTAAGATAGCATTGGAAGTCAAAAATTGGCATTAGAGTAATTAGCATTTACGAAAATGCCATAGTGAACTGATGTAAAATTTGGCAAAGTGTAGCCCCAAGGGAGGTCCCACAGGTCGTGTGAAGTTCCCATGACAAGTTACTTAGTCCAAAAATTGAAGTTGGAAATCGATTGGAAAAAGACATCTCATCATGACCATGGAGGCCTCCACGGGTCGTGTGGAGCCTCACGACCCATGTGGAGGCTCGTGGAACCACACTTGGTGCTGTATAATGTTTCCTAGGCTCCATACCAAGGGCCAAGGGTCGTGCCCCATGCCAGGGGCCGTAATGACGGGGCGTGGCACAACATTTAGAAAACAAACTCCCCTAAACGCCAACTATTCCTCTCTTGTATGCACCCCACGACCAGCCACACGGCCAATGCCATTGGATGTGCCCCATATCTTAGGCAAAAATGTCCTTTTTCATCTCAAGATACATCACACGACCTGTACAAGACACCACTGCCCGTATAGGTGCCCGTGGGGCTTTACTGCATGGGAGGGTCTTCTGAAAATGGTCATAACTACTTCGCCCGAACTCGAAATGAGGTGAAACCGAGTGCATTGGAAAACTAACTCAAAGGACTTTCATTTGACATGTTATGGGTAACCCAGTTCCAAATGTGCTAAAATTTATGCTAGTTTAAAGTTGACCCTTGCATGAACCATCACCCAAAACTCAGCTTTTAGGGAAGTCCTCAACTCGTTTAGGTATTAGGAGTCTCCAATGAACCTAATACAACCCCAACCTAACCAAATGAGGCTTGAAACATGGATAAACAAGAGCATAAAGTTATGGTCTTCTAAAATCTGGGTTATATCCATTTCCCACTCAGTTTTTCCCCTTGATCAAGAATAGAAACTCAGATTTTCGATATCATGCACGAATTTTGAGATATATGAAAATTACAATTATGGGCATTTTCGAAGCACATTATTGGGGCGTTTCAATATCTCCACCTTAGGAACATTCATCCCCAAATGTCAAATAAACATGTATAAGAGAATCAATCATGAAGATTTCAGCCCGACATGAAAGCTACAATTACACTTAAACATCATTTTAAAAAAATCTCATTATAAATGCCAAAATCACAATAAGCTTGTTACCATGAACATGAATGCATGCAACGTGATATAAGGGCTAAAACTTAGGACTTGAAATCAAAGACAACACTTAATTTGATATCTTAAGCTTGAGTAGAATGAAAGTGGTACGAATATCGCTTCTTTAAGCCCGCTCTGTTCCCCAAAGTGACGCTTCCAAATTGTTGATTCCTCCAAATAACTTTGACGGATGCTACATCTTTGTTCCTCCAAAGAATTTTGATGGATGCTACATCTTTGTTCCTCAATCTTTTCGCTTGTCTATTCAATATCTCAATAGGGATCTCCTCATAGAGCAAACTACCTCCCACAACACCGACAACCTCTGAGGGCACTATAGCACTTGGGTCACCCACACACTTCCTCAACATCAGCGCATGGAAGACCGGATGAATCATGTCCATATCCATAGTCAACTCTAATTCATAGACAACCTTACCAATTCTTCTGAGAACTCTTTAAGGACCCACTAACCTTGGGATCAATTTACCCAAACCACAGCATACCCTTTATTGATGAGATCTTCAAGTAAGCCCAATCACCAACCTCACCAACGTACCTTCCCATAGGCTTTATCCACTCTCATGGAATCGGAAAGAATAAAAAAGAATGAATCATGAGCCTATTTCATAATCAACTCCCTCAACTCATCAATGTTAGGAACACACAATCTACCTTGGTACCTAAGGGTACCATCTCCACCTTTGGGAGAAAACTTCCACTTAACAACCTTCAACCAAGGCCTTCAACTCTAAGAAAGCGGAATCAAGATCTTGTTTTGATTTTTCCTCCTCAATCTAAGAAGATTTAGAACCATCTACAACTACTATGCCATTATCAACTTCATCCAACCTAACCCCCAATCTAGCAAATGAGTGAACCTCATAGCCACCTCGTTGCCACCATCATTAACATGAACTAGACTATCCATAGACACCTAACATAGAGCATCGGCGATAACATTAGCTTTGCTAGGGTGATAATTCACACTCATATCATAATCTTTGAGGAGCTCTAACCATCGTCTTTGTCTCGAATTAAAATCTTTTTAGGTGAACATATATTGGAGACTCTTGTGGTTGATGAACACATCAATATGAACCGAACACAAATAATGACGCCAAATTTTCAAAGCAAACACTGCGGCTGCCAACTCAAGATCATGGGTAGGATAATTCTTCTTATGCACTTTAAGTTGTCTAGAGGTATATGCTATCACCTTATCATTTTGCATCAACACACACCCCAAATAGATTCTAGAAACATCACAATGAACCACAAAACCCTCTAACCCTTATGGTAATGCAAACATAGGATTGGAGGTGAGCTTATCTTTCAAAGTTTGGAAACTCTTTTTGCACTCATTGGTCCACATAAATTTCTCCTTCTTTTGAGTCAATTTAGTCATAGGAGAAGCAATAAAAGAGAAAACATTTACAAACCTCCGGTAATAACCCACCAAACCCATGAAACTCCTAATGCCCGATGAAGTCAAAGGTCTAGGCCAATTTCTAATCACCCTAGTCTTCTTAGGATCCACTCTAATATCGTCACCAGATACCACTTGCCTTAGAAAAGCAACCTCTTTCAACCAAAACTGACATTTCTCACATTTTACATACAACCTCTCCTCCCGAAAGATTTACAAAACCACCCTCAAGTGATCAATATGCTCCTCCTCACTATGGGAATAAATCAAGATATCATAAATAAAAACCACCACAAACAATTCAAGATAGGGTTTAAAGACCCTATTCATGAGATCCATAAATATAGCCGGTGCATTGGTTAATCCAAAAGACATAACCTTAAATACAAAGTGCTGATATCTAGTCCGAGAAGCTGTCTTGGGAATGTCACACTCCCTCACATTCACTTCAAGGTAACCAAAACGAAGGTGTATCTTAGAAAAGTGACTAGTCCCTTGAAGTTGATCAAAAAGGTCATTAATCCTTGGTAGAGGGTACTTGTTCTTTTTGTTGACCCTATTAAGTTGTCGGTAATCCATATACATGCTAAGGGAACCATACGTTTTCTTTACAAACAATATCGGTGCACCCCAAGGTGACTTACTAGGCCCTATAAAACCCTTTTCCAACAAATCCCACTATTGCTCCTTCAACTCCTTCAACTCTGCTGGGGCTATAAAGTAAGGGGGAATAGAAATGGGTTGAGTATTGGGAAGGAGGTCTATACCTAAGTCTATTTCTCCTTCAGGAGGAACACTGGGAAGCTCATCGAGAAAGATATTAAAAAACTCACTAACCACTGAAACCGACATAATAGGAAGGACTTTAGACTCAATATCCCTAACCCTCACAAGATGATAAATACAACCCTTAGAAATCAACTGTTGGGCTTTAAGACAAGAAATGAATCTACCCTCGACCACCACATCACAACTTTCCCACTCAAGGACGGGTTCATTAGGGAATTGGAATTTAACGGGTTCTACAATAAATAGAAGCATAATATGCATGCAATCAATCTATCCCAGTATGATATCAAAATCCACCATATCTAATTCAACAAAGTCAGAAGGCAAGATTTTATGCAAAATGAACGCGGGACAATTTCCATAGACTCTTCTATCAACAATGGACTCACCAATTGGGGTAGACACTTCATAAAGCTCACACAATAATTCAGGACTAGCATTGAGCTTTTTGGCAACCAAAGAAGTAATAAAAGAAAGAGTGGCACTCAGGTTTATCGATGCATACACATCAAATTAATAACCTTTAACATACTTGTAAAGCAGTACTCCAAATTTAGTGACCCTAGAAGGGTATGGTTGAGAATGTCGATGGTCATCATTATAATCCATAGTAACCCGTGGTTAATGTCTCGGCTCATGGTCTTTTGTGCCACACTTGAAACATGCACTTGAACCAGCCAAGCAATCGCCCGGATGGTACTTTCCACACTTTTAGCACAGAGGAGAAGCTTGAACACTAATACCCTTCCCTTTTCTTTGAGCATATGGGCAGTCAACAATCTTGTGGCCCATTTTTCCATACCGATAGCATGCACTTGTGTTCCTCTAACACGTTCCAATAAGGTTTCTCCCATATTTTGGGCACCTAGGGGGAGTCCTCCTACCCTTGCCACCTTCAAATTGAACCCTTCTCCTTCCTTCCCTTGAGGTCACCAGGCAATTCCTCATCTTATGCCCAACATCACCACACATGAAACAATTCGCAATTGCCACCAAACACCTTCCTTGATGTTTATTGCCACACCCTTGACAAGTGGCAAAACGGGTCCTTTACTTTGGGTACTTATGCACTGATAGTTTAGTAAAAGATGAAGCACCCTCAACTCGGGCTCCTTTGGCCTCTTCCTCCCCCATCTTATCATTTGGGATCTTAGGAGCACCCACCAATTGGTTGAGTTGAATGGTCACCACTTTGGCCAATAGCTATAGAGCATCACGAACCTCTACATTTGACATGTCACCGTCTTGACTAGCTTGAGACATATTCTGAAATGTAGTAATTAAAAATGAGAAATAAGACTTAGATCACCTAGCTCTACCACACGAAATAGAACATGAAGAATTGAAATATTTCCTAAAATGCCTTATAGCCTCCTATTCATAGTTATGGCGTGCTTTACAACCATGAATAAGACTCTAAGCGACACGTCGTGTTAGATTCCGATGACCATTAACAACCTAGTTCTCTAATATCAAGTTTATCATGATCTAAGTCTAGGTCCTAGACGTGCCAGGGCGAATGGGAACCCGAAGGGACCCAAACAAGCCTCATAGCATATCAACCACACATCCTTAGTCACGGAAATAAGGAAAATAACAACAAGTGATATACTAAAATGGGAAGTGGGACTAAGGGAAGTCTTTCAATATAAGTAAAGCGTAAGAGTCAAGCTTATAGAACAATAACATCATAATATCCAACATATACCTCTAACTTGGAATGGAGTGGGGGCCAAGACACTTTCTGGGCTCACCCTCGTAATGTCAAATGTTCAACATAAAAAAGTCTTGGAAATAGCAAGAGAATATAGTGTCCTCAAACTTGAGGATTCACCAAAGCTTATCTTTGTAGAATCTCACTAGCATTGTGAAAGATGATTAAGAGGAGCTCCGGCCCATACAAGGTGATATCATTTAGGCATAAAGTATGGATTAGTACATTTGAATGTACAAAGTATGTAGGATGTAATGCAGCAAGACAAAAGCCTATATAGTCAAAATACATAATAATAGGCAATACATAACATAGTTTCAGTATGACATGCATGATTAATGCTTGAAGTAAAATATGCTTATAAATCATTCAACTTGCAGAAAGCGTAATACATATGTGGGAAGAGACCGCAACTGACAAAGAATAAGACTAAGTAAGCTACAACATGGAATCCTGATGATTACACTTCATCGTTAAAGAGGTGGTCTACTTTCCATGGTAAACCATACTTTACCTTACGGGAGCCTGTCCCATTTCGGAGAAGTAACCCCCTTTACGGGAACCTGTCCCATTTCGGGAAGGATTTCATGAGAAACTTCACTTTACCAGAGCCTGTACCATTTCGGGAAGAATTTTAAGAGAGAGTGCACTAAATGGATCCACTAGTTAAGCAAGGGTAAAGTATATTCCTACGTTGGCACATAGTTTGAGGAAAGGAATATGAACCCATGAAGATGGTCCATGCCACATCCAATCCATACGGTGCTTAGCCTAATCCCACGAAATAATTGAAATAATCACACTTTAGCAATTTGTAAGAAACATGGAAACATGACATAAGTAGCTCTAAAACATCTTTGACCTCTAATGGTAAGCTTAACTTTAAAACATAGGAATAGATCATCATAAGAAATTACTCTTGCATTAACATAAAAGGTCCACAAGAGGTAAAATCTTTGAAAAAGGGCTTAATTTGACATTTACAACATCATTGACTTGTTCATGAATTCAATGCATTTTGAAAGCCCAAAATCATCATGAAGTCACTTGACTCATAAATCATACAATAGATCATTAATAACTTGAAAATCCTTGTCAAGACATTTTATCAAACACTTCGTGGGTGTGTGATGCTTGTTCAATATCATGCAATTCAAGTGCAAATCAACCAACCAATATATTGTAAAACCCTCATGTGTGATACCTTGAAATACATCATCAAATCTCATAATAGATCATAGTTTTATAGCTCAAAATGTACATAGACTCAATAGACAAAACCAACTCATAGTATAAGCTTGAGATAGATAGACATGCATATTTAATCAAAATTTCATAAAATCCCAACATATATCAAGCTTATAATTCATAATAAAAGATACCCATAGATAATACAACTTGAAAACATGTAATTTTCATAAAATAGGAAAATTGGGTTCCACGGGTGAAAGGACCTAATGGATGGAACCCACATACCTAAATTTGGGGATTCCTTGATGTAGGCATGAAGAGAACCTTAAGCTTGAATGAAGTTTTTGAGATCCGAAATTAAGCTTGAGACATTTGAATTAGGGTGGGAATTTTGATGAAATGGTTAAGAGGTTTTAGAGAGGGGTTTTGAGTGATATAGAGTTGAAAAATGTCTAAGCAGGTGTTTTCACGCATAATTGGGCATGAGGCCAAGAGCCCAATGCCATTGGTCGAAAAAGAAAATTAAGAAGGTGCTAACACGGATCCGTGATGGGTTCTCCTCACGGAACCATCATGCACCTTTTCTGTCTCGAAAAATTTTGCAAAAATCATTTTGCACTATGGGTCTTCTAAAATCTGGGTTATATTTATTTCCCAATCAATTTTTCCCCTTGATCAAGAATATGAAGTCAGGTTTTTGATATCACGCATGGATTTTGAAAAATATATGGAAATTACGATTATGGGCATTTTTAAAGCACATTTTTGGGGTGTTTTTGGGGCTTTTCAACATCTCCCCCTTAGGAACATTCCTTCCCGAATGTCAAAGAATTATTCATCAGAGAAGTAATCATGAATATTTTAGCCCGACATGAAAGTAACAATTACTCTTAAACATCATTTTCAAAAATATCATCATAAATGCAAAAATCTCCATAAACTTGTTACCATGAACATGAATGCATGCAACATGATATGAGGGATAAAACATAGGACTTGAAATAAGAGACTGGACTTAATTTGTTATCTTAAGCTTGAGTAGAATGAAAGAGGTACAGATATCACTTCTTTGTGTCCGCTTTGTTTACCCAAGTGACGCTTTCGACTTGTTGATTCCTCCAAAGAACCTTGACGGATGCTACATCTTTGTCTCTCAATCTCTTCGCTTGTCTATTCAATATCTCAACTGGGACCTCCTCATAGGTCAAACAATCTCTTGCAACACCCACAGCTTCTGAGGGCACTATAGCACTTGGGTCACCCACACACTTCTTCAACATCGACATATGGAAGAACTGGATGAATCATGTCCATATCAATAATCAACTCCAATTCATAGACAACCTTACCAATTCTTTAAGGACCCACCAACCTTGGGCTCAATTTACCCAAACCGCACCACACCCTTCATGGATGAGATCTTCAAGTAAAACCAATCACCAACCTCACTAAGGTACCTTCCCATAGCCTTTATCTACTCTCATGGAATTGGAAAGAGTAGAATAGAATGAATCATGAGCCTATTTCAAAATCAACTCCCTCAATTCATCAACGTTAGAAACACATAATCTACCTTGGTACCTGAGGGTACCATCTCCCCCTTGGGAGAAAACCTCCACTTTACCACCTTCTACCAAGGCCTTCAACTCTAACAAAGCAGGATAATGATCTTGTTTTACCTGTACCTCCTCTATCTAAGAAGATTTAAAGCCATCAACAACTACTAAACCCCTATTATCAACTTCATCCAACCTAACCTCCAATCTAGCCAACGGGTGAACCTCTGTAGCCACCTCGTGCCACCATTATTAACATGAGCTAGACTACGCATTGACATCCTACATAGAGCATCGGCCAAAAATTAGCTTTGCCGGAGTGATAATGCATACTCATACCATAATCTTTAAGGAGCTCTAACCACCTTCTTTGTCTCAAGTTAAGATATTTTTAGTTGAACACATATTGGAGACTCTTGTGGTTGATAAATACATCAACATGAACCCCATACAAATATTGATGCCAAATTTTCAAAGCAAACACCATGACTGCCAACTCAAGATCTTGGGTGGGATAATTCTTCTCATGCACTTTAAGTTGTCTAGAGGCATATGCTATCACCTTACCACTTTGCATCAAGACACACCCCAAACCGATTCTAAAAGCATCACAATAAACCACAAAACCCTCTACCACTTTAGGTAATCCCAAAATAGGAGTGGAGATGAGCTTATCTTTCAAAGTTTAGAAACTCTTTTCGTACTCATCGGTCTACACAAATTTCGCTTCTTTTGAGTCAATTTAGTCATAAGAGAAGCAATAGACGAGAAAACATTTACAAACCTCCTGTAATAACCCGCCAAACCCAAGAAAATCCTAATATCTGATGGAGTCAAAGGTCTAAGGCAATTTCTAATCACCTTCATCTTCATAGGATCCACCCTAATGTCGTTACCCGACACCATATTCCCTAGAAAAGCAGCCTCTTTCAATTAAAACTGACATTTCTCATATTTTGCATCCAACCTCTGCTCCCTCAAGATTTACAACACCACCCTTAAGTGATCCACATGCTCCTCCTCACTATGGGAATAAATCAAGACATAATAAATAAAAACCACAACAAACAAGTCAAGGTAGGGTTTTGAAGACCCTATTCATGAGATCCATAAATATAGTCGGTTCATTGGTCAACCAAAAAGACATAGCTACAAACTCAAAGTGCCCATGTCTAGTCCAAAAAGCCATCTGGGAGATGTCACACTCCCTCACCTTCACTTTGTGGTAACCGGAATGAAGGTCAATCTTAGAAAAGTGAATAGCCCCTTAAAGTTGATCAAAAAGGTCACTTGTAGAGGGTACTAGTTCTTTATGCTGTTTCTATTAAGTTGCTGGTAATCAATGCATATTCTAAGGGAACCATCCTTTTTCTTCACGAACAACACTAGTGCACCCCAAGGTTACTTACTAGGCCTTATAAACCATTTTTCCAACAAATCCTCAATTTCTCCTTCAACTCCACCAGGTCCATAAAGTAAGGGGGAGTAGAAATGGGTTGAGTATCAGGAAGGAGGTCTATATCAAAATCTATTTCTCCTTCGGGAGGAACATCGGGAAGCTCATCGAGAAAGACATCAACAAACTTACTAACCACTAGAACTGACACAATAGGAAGGACTTTGGACTCAACACCCATAACCCTCACAAGATGATAGAGACAACCCTTAGAAATCAACTTTTGGCCTTTAAGACATGAAATGAATCTACTCTTGACCACCACATCACAACTTTTCCACTCAAGGACGGGTTCATTGGGGAATAGGAATTTAACCCTATGGGTTCTATAATCAGTAGAAGCATAAAAACATGCAAATCTATTGTCCCCTAGAAGGGTATGGTTGAGAACATACTTGTAAAACATTACTCCAAATCTAGTGTCACCTAGAAGGGTATGGTTGAGAACATCGATGATCATCATCATAATCCATAGTAGCCCATGGGCAATGAATCGACTCATCGTCCTTTGCCACACTCGAAACATGCACTTGAACTGGCCAAACAACCTCCCGGATGGTACTTTCCACACTTGTAGCATGGAGGAGAAGCTTGAATACCAACGTCATTGCCTTTCCTTTGAGCATATGGGCAATCAAGAATCTTGTGGCCTATTTTTCCATACCGATAGCATGCATTCATGTTTCTCCAACATGTTCCATTATGGTTTCTCCCACATTTTGGGCACCTAGGGCGAGTCCTCCTACCCTTGCCACCTTCAAATTAAACCCTTCTCCTTCCTTCCCTTGAGGCCACTGGGAAATTCCCTATCTTATTGTTAACATCACCACACTTGAAAAAGTCTGCAATTCCTGCCTAACACCTTTCCTGATGTTTATTGCCACACCCTTGACAAGTGGCAAAAGAGGTCCTTTTCTTTAGGTACTTGGGCAGTGATAGTCTAGTAAAAGATGAAGCAACCTCAACTCGGGCTCTCTTGGACTCTTCCTTCCCATCTTATCATTTGGGATCTTGGGGGTACCCATCGATTGGTTGAGTTGAATGGTCACCGCTTTGGCTAATAGCCGTAGAGCATTAAGAACCTTTGCATTTGACATGTCACCGTCCTGAATAGTTTGAGACATATTCTGAAATGTAAAATACAAATGAGAAATAAGCCTTAGAGGGCCTAGTTCTACCATACAAATTAGATCATGAAGAAGTGAAACATTTCCTAAAACGCCTCACAGCCTTCCATTCATAGTTGTGGCGTGCTTCACAACCATGAATAAGACTCTAAGCAATGTGGCGTGTTGGATTCCGAGGACCATTATCAACCTAGTGCTCTGATATTAGGTTTGTCACGATCCAAGTCTAGGACCTAGACGTGACCGGGCGAATGGGAACTCGAAGGGACCCAAACAAGCCTCATAGCATATCAATCACACATCCTTGGTCACGAAAATAAGGTAAACAACAACACGTCATACGTAAAATGGGAAGTGAGACTAAGGGAAGTCTTTGAATATAAGCAAAGCACAAGAGTCGAGCTCATAGTACAATAACATCATAATATCCAACATACACATCTAACTTGGAATGGAGTGGGGGCCAAGACACTTTTCGGGCTCACCCTCATAATGTAAAATGTTCAACATAAAGAAGTCTTAGAAGCAAGAGAAAGTAGATAGTGTCCTCGAACTTGAGGACTCACCAAAGCTTATCTTCGTAGAATCTCACTAGCCATATGAAGGATGATCAAGAGGAGCTCCGGTCTTTACATGGTGATATTATGTAGGCATAAAGTATGCGTTAGTAAATTTGAATGTAATAAGTATGTAGGATTTAATGCAGTAAGACAAAAGCTAATATAGTCAAAATGCATAATAATAGGCAATAGGTAACATAATTTTAATATGGAATGCATGATCAATGGTTGAAGTAAAACATGATTATAAATCATTCAACTTGTATAGAACGTAACACATATGTGGGAAGAGACCTCAACGGACAAAGAATAAGACCAAGTGAGCTATAACATGGAATCGCGATGATTACCTCTTATCGGTAAAGAGGTGGCCTAGTTTCCAAGGTAAATCATATTTTACCTTACGGTAGCCTGTCCCATTTTGGAGAAGTAACCCCCTTTACGGGAACCTATCGCATTTCAAAAAGGATTTCATAAGAAACTTTGCCTTACGGGAGCCCGTACCATTTCGGGAAGAATTTCAAGAGAGAGTGCACTAAATGGATCCACTAGTAAAGCAAGGGTAAAGTATACTCCTACGTTGGCACATAGTTTGAGGAAAGGAATATGAACCCATGAAGATGGTTTATGCCATATCCAATCCATCAGTGCTAAGCCTAATCCCACGGAATAATTGAAATAATCACACTTAAGAAGTTAGTAAGAAACGTGGAAACATGACATGAGTAGCTCCAAAACATCTTTGACCTCTAATGGAAAGCTTAACTTTAAAACATAGGAATAGATCATCATAAAAAATTACCCTTGCATTAACGTCAAAGGCCCACAAGAGGTAAAATCTTTGAAAAATGGCTTAATTTGACATTTATAAAATCATTAACATGTTCATGAATTCAATACATTTTGAAAGACTAAAATTATCATAAAGTCACTTGACTCATAAATCATGTAATAAATCATCAATAACTTAAAAATCCTTGTCAACATATTTTATCAAACACTTGGTAGGTGTGTGATGCTTGTTCAAAATCATGCAATTCAAATGCAAATCAACCCACCAACATATTGTAAAACCCTCATGTAAGATACCTTGAAATCCATCATCAAATCTCATAATAGATCATAATTTTATAGCTCAAAACATACACAGACTCAATAGACAAAACCAACTAGTCTGAAAATAATAGTAATAATATAATAGAAGGATAATAGAACGAACTAGCTCACAATCTTAACAATCAACATTCGACTCTAGTCTATGAAGCTTCTATCACTATCAGGTGGTGCCAATGACAGATTCATGGCTACCTCAAACAACAATAAGAAAGTAAATGTCTAACTCTAAAGCAAGATGAAAATAACATAATGAATCCTCCGGAGTAGGAGAGGATCACCAATCAGCTGAACTTCCTAGATCCTAAACGAAGCGCCTATTGACGATCTCTAATCCCTAAATCTGCATCATATAAAGATACAATGCTGAATGGTGTCAGTATGTAGAATGCACGATATGCAAAATAGCTGAATAAAATTGAAACAAGTAGAATTATATAGAAACAACAATCAACCCACAATAATAATAATCAACATGTCAAATGTCTATCTAAAGCAAGAATAAAGAATAGTCAAATGACCCGTCTAACCCATTAAACTTCATCAATCAAATCAAACTCAGCTCATAAGGTCTCATCTTGACTCGTCTCATCTTATCTCATCTCATCTCAACTCAGAGTACTTAGTTTGGGAACTTTCTGGGAGTTTCTCTTATCCTACAACAATTACTTATGAGTCAGTGATTATACAACAATCTCGCTAATATTGCCATAACTGTTCTATACTTGCCGGGTAGGGAATGACTTAAAAACCACAGTGGACAACTCCAAATGATGACAACAATCTATAAGTCCTCTATTGATTTCAGGGACTCCTAATCAGATCGAACCTCGATGTAATGAAAAGGTTATAATCCTCATCTGCACTTGGCAATGTAGTTTGACGAGTGTGAGTTGGATTAATTCTTACTCTTTCAGTGCTCAATACTCCTCCCATGACTCAATGCTCATAAAATAATCCATCCAATCAAACTATCTCAACCAAATCATCTTAATCAAGCTCTTGGAGGCACTATCTTTCAATCAATCTCATAGAGACTATAATCATCTCATCAAGCAACATCTCAGTCAATAGCTCAAGGCTTAGAACAATCATTAGGGAACAACCGAATAGAGAAATCATTAGAGTTCATTTGGGAAGACTCATGGACCATCAAATATTATCAATCTATCATCATTTTCACATTCACAATCACAATCTCTATCAACACTCTCAATCAAGGCTCTAGACTCAATCCTTATCTTCTTTCATGCATGCTTTTAATAATTAACATATAGGGTTATATAATATCTCATGAAAAATATTCAATTCAAGAAAATAAGTTCACGATGATCATCAACATAAAAAAATACATGTAATTAATATAATTTTCAAGAAAATCCATCAAGAATTATGTATGTAGACTCATGAACTATCAATACTCTTCTAAGACCATCTATGAGGCACATGAATAGTCTCATGCTTTAAGTTTAGCCTTACATACCTGGGATGAAGCTTTATCAATCAACCTTCAAGAATTTTCTTGAATTCTTCAATTTTAAGCGTCCCTCTTAATTCCTCTCAAACCCTAGTCTTTCAAATACTTAGAAAAGGACTTAGAATGCGGTTTTAAACCCTACTTACACATCAAAATGACCTAATTTGATAGTGTTTTGAGTTTAGGAAGGATTGGGAATTGATCGGAATACCCTCAAATTAAAACGAGAAGTTTCACTCTGAAAATGCCCAGTCGCGGACTGGGCATGCACCTATACATTTTTTTAAAAATTTTTCCAAACAAGTTTTTCAATTCTTGTCAAAAAAATTTAAAATAGTATAAGTGTTGTTCTGCATCCCAGGAGCGTCACGCCTTGGGCGCGCATCAACACTGGAAATCTTTTTGATTGGAAATCTTTTTGAATCAAAAAATTATTTTTCGATCTGATTTCTCTAAAATTCGAAAGAGACCATTTCCCCACTTAGTTTTCCATGCTAATTGCATATCCGGTCTCAGGTTCACAAATAGAGAATGGGAAGATGCATTACACACATCTCTATTATAGGGGTATTTTGGTAATTTTATCAAGTATTACATCATCTCTTCCTTGGGATTATTTGTCCTCGAATGATGAGTAAAAGTGGCTCTTAAGGAACGAATAGACTCAAACTCATATCAACATTCACATCTATCAGTCAAACTCTCGACTCTTTCTCAATCATCAATCAACTCTATTTGGACTCAAGAATAAGCAATCAACATAAGAAAAGACAATCAATTTAGTTTAGGGTAAGGAAATTACCTTCAATATTCTCATCACTTAGCACAAATAGGTGCATATATTTTGCTTCCATCTCTTCCTCAGCTTCCCATGTGGCTTCCTCAACGAATTGATTTCTCCACAGGACTTTGACTAAGGCTATCTCTTCGGTTCTTAACTTGTGAATCTGAAAATCAAGGATTTGGATTGGAATTTCTCCATAGGTCAAGCTATACGTCACTCCAATGCTCTCCACATGGATCACTAAGTTAGTATCTCCTAAACATTCCTTCAATATCGTCACATGGAACACTAGATGGATTCCGTCTAATTCAAAAGGCAACTCTAATTCATAAGCAACCTCCTCAATCCTCTTTACAATCTGATAAGGTCCAATATTGTGTGGACTCAATTTATCCTTCTTCTCGAATCTTATGACACCCTCTATGGGTGACACTTTCAAGTATACCCAATCGTTTACCTCAAACTCCAAATCTCTCCTCTTCAAATTGGTGTAGGATTTCTGGCGACTTTGTGCAGTCCTCAACTTATCTTTAATGACCTTAATCTTCTCCATTGATTGATGGAGAAGATCAGGCCCAATCAACTCTACTTCTCCAATGTCGAAATACCCTATTGATGATCTACATCTTCTCCTATATAAGTGTTCATACAGAGCTATCTGAATGCTTGCATGATAATGATTGTTATATGCAGATTCAATCAATGGTAGGTGATCATCCCAATTTCCCTTGTAATCAAGAACACAGGCTCTCAATATATCTTTGTATGTCTGAATTGTACGCTCTGCCTGACCACCTGTATGTGGATAAAAGGTTGCGCTCATATTCACTTTGGTACCCAATCCTTTCTAGAATAATCTCTAAAATTGGGAGGTGAATTAAGCTCCTCTGTCTGCGATGATGGATAAGGGAACTCCATGCAACCTCCTTGGCATACTCCTCCATAGTGTTAGTTGTCTTAACTACTAAGAAGTAAGTCGATTTGGTCATCCTATCCACAGTCACCCATATCAAATCATGTTTCTTTCGAGACCTCGATAGACTAGTAATGAAGTCCATATTGATCGTCTCTCACTTCCATTCTGGAATCTCAAAGTTCTGAGTCAATCCACATGGCCTTTGATGCTCAACTTTCACTTATTGACAATTTGGGCACTTTGAAACAAATTTAGCAATATCCCTCTTTATTCGGCTCCATTAATAGGCTTCTCTCAAGTCATGGTACCATTTGGTAGAGCCAAGATCAATGTAATATCTAGTTCTATGAGCTTCAACCATGATTCTATCTCAAATACCATCAACATCTAGAATGCACAATCTACTTTTCTATCTTTACACCCATCTCCCAATTTGGAGAAGACCATTACTTTCCATTTGTGGATAGCCTCCTTCAATTGGAGTATGAATGGATCTCGATCTTACTTTTATTTCACCTCTACCACCAAAGATGAAGCATACCCATTCTGAACATTAACTCCTCCCTCATAATTCTCCTCAATTTGAACTCCTAATTGAGCCAATCGATGCACTTCTTTAGCTAGTTCCTTCTTTCCTTCCTCAATATGGGTTGTGCTACGCATTGATAACCTGCTAAGAGCGTCATCAATAATTTTAGCTTTGCCTGGATAGTAGATAATGCTCATGTCATACTCCTTAAGAAACTCCAACCATCTCCTCTATCGCAGGTTGAGCTCCTTCCGACTCAAGACATACTACAAGCACTTGTGGTTGGTGAACACGTCCACATGAACTCCATACAAGTAGTAGTGCCAAATTTTAAGTGCAAACACCACTGCCACCAACTCAATATCATGGGTCGAATAGTTCTTCTCATGAATCTTAAGTTGTTTGGAAGTATAGGCTATCACTTTCCTGAAATGCCCCATAAAGTGACTAAAAATGTTCCTTAAAAATGCCCATAATCATAATTTCCATACAACTCAAAATCTGTGCATAATAGCAAAACTCTGATCATGGGGAAAAATTGAGTGGGTAATGTGTATAACCTTGATTTTAGAAGACCCATCGCGTAATTTCATTTTCGCCAACTTTTCAATTTCTAGGGTTGTTCGCGTTGGCTCCGCAATGCAGACCTGCTGCGGAGCAGTGTTGTGACTTCCTTAATTTTTAAGTTTCGGCCTAACATATTGGGGTTTGGCCCCATGCCTCTTTTATGTGTAAAAAAACATATACTTAGCCATTTTCAACTCTATATCAATAAAAAATGCTCTCAAAACCCTCTCAAACACTTAGCCAAATATTTCATCCAAATTCAAGTGACCCAAGCTTAATCCCAAATCTCAAGAACTTTATTCAAGCTTCAAGTTCTCATTCAAATCTTCATCAAGGAAATTCCCAAAGTTGTGGTATGTGGATTTCAACAATTGGGTCCTTTCATCCATGGTGCCCAACCTTCCTTTTTATGAAAATTGCATGTTTTCCAGTTGTTTTACTTATGGGTATCATTTATTATGAATATGAATACAAACTATGTTGGGTTTTTATGAAATGTTGATTGGAAATACATGTTTACCTATTTCAACCTTATACTATGAGATGATTTGTCTATTGTGACTATATGCATGTTTTGGGCTATAAAAATATGATCTATTATGAGATTTGATGATAGATTTCAAGGTATTTCACATGAAGCTTTTACCAAGTGTTGGTGGGTTGATTTAAATTGAGTTTTCTCACATGATTTTGACTCTTGAATGCATGATTTTGAACTAGCATTACACACCCGCCAAGTGTTTGATAAACTGTGTTGTTAAGGATTCTTGAGCTATTGATGGTCTATTGCATAATTTATGAGTTAAGTGACTTTATAATGTGAAGGGATTGTATGTGTATATTGAATTAATGAAAAGTATCTATAGTATTGCAAGTTGACCATACCTTTTTGAGGGGGTGATATGCCTCAACCACTTTGATGGGGGGTGCTATGCCCATCTACCATGTTGAGGGGCATATACCTTGACTACTTTGATGGGGGGTGATATGCCCATCTACCATGTTGAGGGGTATATACCTTGACCACTTTGACGGGAGGTGACATGCCCATCTACTATGCTGAGGGGTATATACTTTGACCACTATGATGAGGGGTGATATACCCATCTACCAATTAAGGGGTAGATACCTCAATCACCTTCCAAGGGAGTGACATGCCTTGGATTCCAAATACTAGGTTGCTTGGATGATGATGATAATCTCTTCCTACACATGCAATTTATATTCTCAAGTATATGTCACACAAGCATGTTTTACTCAAGCATTGATCATGCATGCCATATTGTTATTATACTTACCCATTGCCTATATTTATGCATTTTGACTAAGTTGTGCATGTCTTGTTGTATTGCATCCTACATACTTAGTATATTCAAACATACTAAGACATACTTTATGCCTACATGATGTTACCATGTAGAAACTGAAGCTCCTCATGATCATCCTCCACATGGCTAGTTTGGCATCTTGAAGATAAGCTTTGGTGAGTCCTCAAGTTTGGGGACACTAGCTATGGTACTCTTGCTTTGTTTACTCTTTATGTTGAACTCTTGATACTATGAGCGTGATCCCGGAAAGTCTCTTGGCTCCCACTCAAATCTATGTTTAAAAGTGTTGTTGAACAAAGGTGTAACGACCCCAAGAAATACCCAAAAAAAGTGCCTCAAAATGCCCAAAATTTTTATTTTCATATATCTGAAAATTCATTTGTTATTTCAAAAATCTGACTTCATATTCTTGTTCAGGGAGTCCAAATTAGAGGTAAAAGGGTCTAGCCTCGATTTAAAAGCAAAGATTTAGCAATTACGGAATTTCAAGAACGCAGTTTCCAGAGAGGAATACATGTCACTTCCACGACGCGCCTCTGTGTTAAAATGGTGCCTATTTTTTTTGTTCGTCCAAAATATTCTAAGTGTTGGGATCAAGTGTTGCCAAACATGTTTTTGTCTATACTTAGCCAAATTTCACCCTTATATCATCCTAAACATTTCCCAATACTCCCCAAAACATTAGCCAAATTTTCACTCCAAAATTCAAGTCTCAAAACCCTCATCCAAAACTAAGGATTTCCCTCAAACTTTAAACCTCCATTTTCAATCTTCACCAAGAGCTTCTCCAAAGCTAAGGTATGTAGGTTTTAGCCATTGGGTTCTTCCACCCATGGTGCCCTAATCTCCTTTTTTTCTCAATTTGCATGATTTAAAGTTGATTTTACATGTGGATCTTGTATATTAAGAAATTCATTGCATAGTGATTTGAATTCATGAAAGTATGGTTGTTTTAGCATGTGTTGAGCTCTAAATCTTGGATCTAATGTTAGATTTGACGAGAGGTTTTGATAAGAATGTCTTGAGGATGTTGCAAGGTGTTGATTGATGGTTTTACAACAGATTTTCTTGCATGATTTTTTTAATCTCTGAATTACATGGTCTTTTACCCCCATTACACACCCCTAAGTGTTTGATAAAATGTCATGCTAGGGTTTCTTGTGGAATTGAAGGTTCAAAGAATGAGATATGATATGATTAATGTTATGATGATGAAATAAGATTATGTACATGATAAATTTTATATAAGTATTGCATTAGACAATGTTGAATTCGGGGGGGGGGCAGTCTAAAAACCCAGATAATCGAGATGGGGTTTGTGCATATTAACCGAGGGAAGGGTTAGTACTTCTCCACCTAGTGATGGGGCAGCATCATCACTAATCAAGTTGGGGGTTTGTACTCATCAACTTAGTGAAGAGTTAGTACTTTACCACCTAGGTGATGGGGCGGCATTATCACCAATCGAGTTAGCAGTTTGTACTCATCAATCGAGTGAAGGGTTAGTACTTCACTACCTAATGATTGGGCGGCATCATCACTAACCTGCCAAGGGGTTTTTACTTTGGAAATCTAACTTGGTCTATTGTATATATACGAAATCCTATATGAGCATGAGTTATTTTAGCATGTTTTACTTTATCATTGATCGTACATGTCATATTACTATATTATGCTTATTGCCTATTGTTACGCATTTTGATTATGATGCCTAATTCTTGTTGCATTGCATCTTACATACTTAGTATATTCAAACATACTCACGAAAACTCTTGCCTACATGATATCACCATATAGGAATCGGAGTCTAAGTTGATCATCCTCCTCCTCCTCCACGTGGCTAGTTTGGTGCTACTTAAGCTAGTTGGTTAGTCCTTCATTTCGGGGGCCTTGGTCTATGTTTTCCCTTGCTTTGTATTGAGACACTCTACTTTATGTTCTATTTTGACTATGAGGGTGAGCCCGGTTACCTTGTCTTTGCCCCCACTCTTATCTATGTATGTAGAGGTGTTTGTAGGACAAATTATGTATCTATGATATAAGTTTTGACTCTTTCACTCTTGATGATGACGTTTTTCAAGCTATCCTTTTTCCCCTTATTCTTACTTTAAGTCTTTTGCATGTTTCCACGACTAATGATGTGTAATGACAAGTTAAGAGGCTTGATTGGGGTTCTTTCGGGTTCCCCATTCACCGTGTCACGTCTAGGCCCTAGACTTGGGTCGTTATAAAAGGATGTGCTTATGCCTTGAGCTTTGAATTTTCTATGTATTATGCTATCAAAGAACTTCCCTTAGTCCCTTTATCCTTTTATATTATCTCTTAGAGATGTTCATTTTGCTTTCACGACCAAGGTTGTGTACTTGATATGCTAAGAGGCTTGTTTGGGGTTCCTTCGAGTTCCCCATTTGTCGTGTCATGCTATGCCCTAGGATTGGATTGTGACAAACCTGGTATCAATGCACTAGGTTCTTAATGGTCCATGGGATCCAACACACCGCTTCGGTTATAGTCTTGTTCATGGTTGTGAAGTGCACCACGACTATGTGCTAGAGGCTATGAGGTGTTTTAGGAAATATTTCCCTTCTTCATGATCTTTGTCATGCTATAGAAGTTAAGGAAGGGCATTTCCTCTAGATAAAGTTCTTTGTTATTCTAGATCATGCCTATTCCAAAAGGACGACTAAGGAGAGCTCGTTCACCCAAGGAGCAATCGACCCCTCCCACTCCTCAAGATCCTCAAGATGGGCGAGTGACTCATGAAGAGTTTCAGGATATTATTACCATATTGGCTCAAGCTATGACCAACCAAATCAACCACGGGGCCCAAGCCCCTCATGCTCCTACTCTGGCCTCTAGGGTGAGGGATTTTACTAGAATGAACCCACCGAAGTTCCACGCATCTAAGATGGATGAGGACCCTCAATAATTCATTGATGAGGTGTACAAAGTATTGTCTACTGTGGGGGTTGATCGGAGGAGAAGGCGGAGTTGGCGGCCTACTAACTTAAGGGGGTGGCCCAAATTTTGTTCACCCAATGGAAGGTGGAGATGGGGAATGATAGTGTCATCCTTTGGGAAGAGTTTAAGGCGGCATTTCTTAACCGATTCTTTCCTCTTAAGATAAGAGAGGCCAAAATGATGGAATTTATGAATCTAAAGCAAGAGTCTATGAGTGTGAAGGAGTATGCCTTCAAGTTCAACCAACTCTCCGAGTATGCTCCACAATTGGTGGCCGAGCCGAGGTCTAGGATAAAAAAATTTATGATAGGTGTGTCCGACTTAGTTAATAAGGTATGTCGTGCCACCATGTTATAGGTGATATAAATTTGTCCCACCTCATGACTTATGACGAAGAATTGGATGGGGAAAAGTTGAAAAAAAAGAAGAAGTTGTAAGGCCAAGAGGGCCTGATTTGAAGGTAGATTCCAAATCCCCAAGGGTAGCCAGTGTAATCAAGGACAAGGACCTTCCAATGCTCCTAACAGAAGGTTTGCTAATGACAATCCAAGAGTACAAGGTGGTGGTGGTGTGGTGCCTAGCCCTATATGCCAAAGGTGTGGTAGAGGCCATAATGACCCATGTTTGAAGGACACTAATGCTTGCTATGGTTGTGGTAAAGTAGGTTATATGGTGATGGATTTTGCTCGTATCGAAATATGGGTAGAGATGGTCATCCGTAATGCCAAGGTGAAATGTGGGTCTTAGGGGGAGGGGAGGCCAACAAGGGGTGCCCCAAGGCGAAATCGATTCTATGCTTTCCAAGGGAGATAAAGGATGGACAAAGTGCCCGATGTCATCATCGGTATGTTTAAAGCTTTTGATTTTGATGTGTATGCATTGATAGACCCGGGTGCAGTCTTTCTTTTGTTACTCATTTTGTTGCCAAAAAGTTTCATGTTAGTTCCGAGTTGTTGTGTGAGCCTTATGAAGTGTCTGCTCCCGTTGGTGCATCCATTGTTACTAGAAGGGTCTATAAAAATTATCCCATTTTCATTTTGCATAAAATCTTTCCTTGTAATTATGTTGAGTTGGATATGGTGGATTTTGATGTCATTCTTGGGATGGATTAGTTGCATGCATATTATGCTTCTATTTATTGTAGAACCTAAAGGGTCAAATTCAAATTTCCAAATGAACCCATCCTTGAGTGGGAAAGTTGTGATGTGGTAGTCAAGGGTAGATCATTTCTTTCATTAAAGACCAAAAGTTAATTTCTAAGGGGTATCTCTATCATCTTGTGAGGGTTAGGTATGTTGAGTCCAAAGTCCTTCCTGTAGAGTCGATTCTGGTGATTAATAAGTTCCTTGATGTCTTTCCTAATGAGCTTCCCGGAGTTTCTCCCGAAAGAGAAATAGATTTTGGTATAGGCCTCCTTCCTGATACTTAACCCATATCTATTTCCCCTTACTGTATGGCCCTGGCGGAGTTGAAGTAGTTGACAGAGCAATTGAGGGATTTGTTGGAAAAGGGTCTTATAAGGCCTAGTCAATCACCTTGGGGTGCAGCAGTCTTGTTTGTGAAGAAGAAAGATAGTTCTCTTAAAATGTGTATTTATTACCAGTAACTTAATAGAGTCACTATCAAGAATAAGTACCCTCTACCAAGAATTGATGACCTTTTAGATCAACTTCAAGGGGCTAGTCACTTCTCTAAGATTGATCTTCGGTCCAGATATCACCAAGTGAAAGTGAGGTAGTGTGACATTCCCAAAATGACTTTCCGGACTAGGTATGTGCATTTTGAGTTTGTGGTTATGTCCTTTGGGTTGATTAATGCACCAGCAATATTCATGGATCTTATGAATAAGGTCTTTAAACCCTACCTTGATTTGTTTGTGGTGGTTTTTA